>JBAKGM010075356.1:0-13516 GCA_037177215.1 Asparagus racemosus
TGCCCTCACATTTACAAGCAAACCCCTGAAACCTACATATATAAAAAAATGTCATAACTAAATGGGTTATTGGGTCACCCATGAACCACCCATTTAGTAAATGGGTGGGTGAGATGTGGCCCAATACTAAATGGGTCATAAATGGTTAAGTGATCATAAATGTGTCCACCTATTTATGACCCAACCAACACCCAATTAAAACCACCTATTTTACAAATTGAATTATAACGTAGAATATAATTATCTATTTTTTGCTTAAAAAAACTTGGGTACGCAGTATCATATTAAATTTGAAAGGGAGAAGTCAAGAAATACTTTTCTAGTCATCAAGTTGACATGAACCTCTTCATCTTTCTATTTCCTTTGTGTTCATGGGGAACAGGTGGGGCTCTTGCTCTTTCGGCTCTTTGAGATAAAGTGACAACATTTCTGGCTCAAATGACTCCTCATGAGATCAAAACTTAGCAGCCTACAGCTTTTTGCATGCTTCTCACCTCCAATCTAAGACTTTAATAATGATGCCTATTCATAGAAAAGTATAATATAAAGTAGAGAATAAAGTGAGTATAAATTGGACTATTGGCTGTTCCTTTTGATAATTCCATTTTGGTTTCGTCACCATGAAGTTTGTATAGCTTTTTAAGTTTGAACTCTTCATGAAGGTTGAAGTTGAATAATAATGACCATACAAAAAAAGGGATAAAAAGGAATATTAAAGGTAGTATATTAAACGGCTAGTGTCCTTTTTAGTAAATGCTGATTAGTTTTACAGCAGGATTTTGAACCAAGTTCAGGCCTCACTTTTGACCTTAATCAATTAATGCATAGACATGCACATAGTAACAACCAAATAATCTAGGAAGTAATTAATCAATGGTATATGTTTTGCTAATAATCAAAATAATGCATCATTTCCCTCAACTATAGACGGTTAAAATATATCCTCTCCTAGGTTAACACTCAGCTGACATCCAAGAAGTGAACACCTGACAGCTAAACACTTCATATGGGTTCAAGTACAAGCTCAAGGCAAAGCTCGTCAAGGTCTTAACGAAGTTCGCCTAATCCACATTTGAAGCTTGCTATCAAGATCAAGTCAAGGTGAAGCTTCATGTCAATTTCATTCAAACTGAACTTCGCCCTAATAGCCCACATGAGCCATGTCACCCACGTTCCAAAGAAAGTGGACTGCACATGTTCTGGCGAAGCTCGCTAAAATGAGCTTTGCCCATGACCGCCCTGCGAACTTCGCTGCAGACCGTTATTGATGGATTTTGCCATTTAACCGTTTTAAAAGCTATTTTAAGGAAACGGTTCTCCCATTATCTCCTAGGTTAATGGTCCACTTAATCCACATTTAATGGCCACTAATTCTCTCTCTTAACCCATAAGAATAAGGGAGATTACTCATTTGAGGGGACTTCGGAGAATTGGCACTGATTAAGATCAAGACTCAGCATCTTCAACCAATCAATCCTTTCAGATTTTAGCTTTTCGACAGTTTCTAATCAGCAGAAGACTCAAAATCTTTAGCCGGATCATCAACGGAGTACAACCGAAGCTCCATCGGCACACAGAAAAGAACCGCAAATCTCTACAAAATTTTCTTGTTTCTTTTAGTTTTTTTTTGAATGTAATCTAAATTAATTGTAATTCAAAGACCAAAAACAGGATGGTGACTCTGCTGGGGACTACTTTCTCAATTGACGAGAAAATTATTTCGTAGTCCGACACTAAGGCCCTCGGATCTTTTGCAGAATCGTTGATTATTGAATTTGACCAAGTAAAGTTTGAGAAATTTATTTCCTCTGACAAATCATCGACGGCTACCACTAGGAGCTATCGCAAAATTTATTGCAGTGCGAAAGCACAGGTCAAGACATTCATACATCTCCTGATATAGGACACCAGTCCACAACCCCCGTGGGGGTTTGCTTTAAAGCATCTCGTGATGCTTATCGCGCTTCCTTAATAGGAGCGAAGAATGGGGGTAATCCCTCATCTAAGATCCCACAAGGGAATAGTATCACCTATGGTTATTCTTCATCCAAATCTTAAGTTTTTGCTTGTCATGAGAACTTGATTGACCCCACTAGTCGAAGGTCAAAGCAACGTCGTCATGGGAAACATTTACTCGCTAAAATCCAAACAGGCGAAGTTGTCTCTAAAGGGAGCAATTGCCTAAGTCAAGATGGAGCTCTTATTGATTTAAGAGAGTTCCTTTCTCTAAAGAGGCCACACTAATGTCAACATTGTGCTACCTTAAGAGAAATTATCATGACAATTCAAGCAAACTGCCAATGCAAATGTTTTCTTAAAAAGAAATTAGTTCTTAATCTTCTTAGTTAAATTCCTTAGCCTTTAGATGCTAGGATAAAAATACGACGATGCACCCGAAAGGGTAAAAGTAATCTCTAAGAGTTTACAGTCAATATGATCAATGTAGTCTCATGAGATGTAGAAGAAGATGCTGATAGTCCTTCCGATCATAGATATTTTCCTGCTGTTGGAAGTAAACTTTTAGAAATCGATTGTATGTAGCCACTTCATTCCAAATTGATTACTCTCTCCTTCAAATGGATGCTCCGTGAGCTTTGTCCCAAATTGATCAACCACCAGTGACACCTAGCTCAAGCCAAGAGCAACGATGGGTTCCGGATATGGCAGAGAGAGGCTCATGATGATATTGTGTGTCAGATTGAGGCTCAAAGGAAAGCACTAGAATAGCGGTTCGAGCAATTGGAGGAAATGCTCAATCAACTCATGCTATCTTCTCATCGTCGACCAAGTTCTTCAAAAGGGAAACGATCACTTGTTGAGATCCCTTCAGAAAAAGAGCGATCACATCACAAAGATGCAGATTTTGCCCACTCAGGATCGGGAAACATCATCACCTCCTAAAGTAAGTCATGAGGCGAATGTCCTCAAGGATCTTTAAAAATAGCTCAATGCTCTCACCCAGCGAACAAAGCTAATGAAGGTTAGGATTACCCAACTTTATCCCATTAAGTCGGACTCCGTTCGCTATTCGATAAAGTTTAAGCAGCCAACATTACATACGTTTCATAGCAAAGGTTCTCCAAACCAACACATCTACTACTTCCATCAGCAAACAGGAAATGTAGTAGGGAATAACACCATCAAGGCATGACTTTTCATTGATACCCTTCAAGGGGTAGCTTTTGATTGGTTTTAGAATTTGGCTGTAGAATAGATTAAGTCCTGGGCTGATTTGGAGCCTCGGTTCCTCTCCCAATTTCATGAGAACAATCAGATGTGACTATGGCCAGACTTCTCTTCGAGAAATAGAAAGGTGATGATTCGGTTAAATACTACATTGAGCGGTTTCGCAATTTGGGCTTATGTTACCAGGATATGCAACTGCCGATGTTGCTTCAAACATGTCGGCACAATTTCTTGAGCCTTATAGAGGTACACATGGATGCTATAAAATAGAACTCATGGAAGGGCTCAATGGAGCAAGCGGAAATGATAAAGAAGTCTGTTGAATGTTTCAACAAGTCTGATCCCGCATTAACAATAAAGGGCGTAAGAACAAGCAGGGGCAGTCGTCCCAATCCAATTTTAAAGAAACTTTTGTGGTCAAGATTAAAAAGCCCGAAACCAAAAGAAAGAGTCTCAAAAAGTCAATCAACGAAGCTACAGTTTCAAAGATGAGCACACTATTGTCATCTTCCATATCCTCAACAAGGGCAACCGGTTGAAGCTCTCCGAAGCTCGGCGCCCTGAAGAAGTTGGAAAGACCAATGATCCCAACTATTACCTCTATCACAGAACGTTGGGACATCTGACTAAGAACTGTTATATCCTCAAAGATAAAATACAAACATTTGTCGACTCAGGGATTTTTAAACTTCAACCTAAGCAAAAGAAGGTCGCTGCTAACATGGTGACTCTTCAATTCAGATCCATACCGGCAACTCAGGCCCAAAATGGAGTTGTTTCCATTCCTGCTGCAAGAATAAAAGTGGTCAATCATGACCAACAAGGTCGACAGAGTCGAGGTTTTGTCCCTCTCACTACGCCAAAAGAAGAAATGATGTGGGGTCCACCTCGACCTCCTCCAAGATGAACATTGGGCATCTCTAAAGCCAACAGCTCACACAAAGGTTCCATCTCTATGATTATAGGTGCTATGATTATAGGTGAGGAATCACTACAAGTCTCTTTGCTCATAGAATCAAAAGGAGAGAAGATTGCTATGGTAGTTCAACCCGACTGGAGCATGCTTATAGGAACAAGGTCCGTAAAAGGCTACTTGAAGAACTATGATCAGACCAGACCTTCCAAATAGCCCGAACCCATCAAGCAAAAAGCAAAGCCATTTTATAAGGCATTGCAGCAACCACCCTCCGGTTCTAAAGCTCCATTCCGGTATGATATATTGGCTCAATTAGCTAATATCCCAGCTCATATTAACCTTATATGAACTTCTATATTTGTCTAAGGACACGAGGAAAGCTTTGAGAGAGGCATTAGATGATAGTGAAGTATTTCTCGCCCACATACCCGAGCTTACCCAAGGAGAGGAACAAAGGTAATGATGCCAATGTCAACAACAAAAGCCTTGTATCACTTTTACCTTGGATGACATGCTTATTAAAGATCATACTCATAACGGACGCCTCTACTATATGAGGTATGTCAGATATACAAAGATCGAGCGAATTCATATTGATCCGGGATCCATCTTGATTATCATTCCATGAAGACTCCTTAGCTTCTTGGGTATTCCTCCTTACAAGCTCTTGAAAACAACCACTACTATCTTTGGTTTTAACTCCAGCAGTAGCTGATCACTTGAGAAAATTTGACTCAAGTGTCAGATTGGTAATTTGAAGACTGAGGTGACATGTTATGTCATCGATGCCAAGACGCTTTACAACGTGATCCTTGGATGACCTTGGATCCATTCTAATATAATCATCCCCACGACAATCCACTAATACTTCAAATATGTTGATGAGTGGGGGGTTTTACAAAATGTCGATGCTGAAAAGCACCCCTTCAATGGAGTTGAAAATTACTTCATTGACTCTCTCTTGTATGATGAAAATTATACAATTGAGATTGCCATTCCTTTAGACATGAACAACGGCAATGAGGCAGATAATGAATCTGACCCAAACGAGGAGCCAATTCAGGAAATGAAACCTCTTGTAATTATCCTAGAGGACCCTTGTACAAATCAGTCAGCTAAAAGTCAGGGCAAATGGGTTTTAATGATAACGTAGAGTTTGCTTATGACTGTTCTTCGGACTCTGAGCATAAAAACTTAAAACTTGATGCTTTACTGTCTAGGTTAGATTTAGAACTAATTTAGTACATGCCTGTAAATGAGTCTTACCTAAATCATCAACCGATGGATTGCTCACAAGATGCTACCTTCATGGTTCACGGTAAAAGGAACACCCATGATTCTGTTATCTTCAGAAAGGTCAAGGCATGACAACAGTTTACAACCTCAGATGATGAAGTTGAAATGATGCCAAAGTTCTCCCAATACAGGTGATATCCTTGGCACATAATGGCAAAAAATGGGGTAATATTTCACCCTAAAACAGGGGTTGAACTTCAACTAAGGACCGCGAGTTCCCCTAACTCTCTTCGTACCAAAAGGAGAAACCAATGATTACTTTAATTGAACCAAACATGGACTCGTGTGCATTCCCCCAGAAGTCAACTCACAAAGGGGACAAGCATCTGATGACTTCCTAAGCAGCTCTTTAGACACATCTGATTGGGATTTTGATATCAACATTAGCGCCATGTTTGAAGGGTGCACGGTTAATATGATTTCATATAGTTTGACCATGGACCTGAAAGAATCTAAAGTATTTGATGATCTTGAGAATGACCCTTGGGCAAAACATCTTGGAGCATAATAGGAATTGCGTTTTGAACCCAGTGAACAGCCCATTGAAGATAAAGTGGTCCAGGTCAATATAGGCGATGAAAGTAATCCCAAGCCCATCTTTTTCAGTGAGAGTTTATCCCCCATTGAAAAAGAAGAGCTTATATCCCTTGTTCCAGAATACATCGACGTCTTCGCTTAGAGTTATGAAGACATGCCTGGGTTAGACCCGAATGTAGTCGTGCATCACCTTAATATTGATCCCATTTCAATATTAAGCAGGTCAAACAGCAGCAACGATGCTTTCGTCCTAAGTTGATAGAGCAAATTGAAAAAGAAATTTGCAAACTTATCGATTGCGGGTTTATCCGTGAAGAGCAGCATTTGGATGGTTGGCTAACATTGTTGTAGTAATAAAGAAGAATGGCAAAATCTAGATCTGTATTGACTTTAGAGACCTCAATCTTGCCTGTCCAAATGATGACTTTCCTCTCCCTATTACGGATGTCATTGTTGACAATACGTGCAGGTTTGAGAGGATGTCATTCATGGATGGCTTTCTAGAATTCAACCAAATCAAAATACATCCGGATGATCAAAAGCACATAGCTTTTAGGATACCTTTAGAAGTGTATTGTTATACAGTAATGCACTTTGGTCTGAAAAATACTTGAGCTGCTTACCGACGTGCGATGAACACAATCTTTCATGAGCATTTGCACAAGATGGTATAATGCTATGTTGATGATCTCACGATCAAAAGTCATCGCAAAAAAGATCACCTCAAGGACTTGAGAATGGTGTTCAAATTTATGCAAAAACACCATCTCAAGATGAACTCGACCAAATCTTTTATGGGTTATCATCAGATAAATTCCTTAGATTTATTGTAGCATCTAAAGGGACACATGTCGACCTGAAGAAAGTAAAGGCCACACAAGAAATGCCACCTCCGAGAAATATTAAAGAACTCAGAGGCTTATAGGGACGATTAGCTTACATTCGTAGATTTATAACTAATCTATTCAGAAAATATCAACCATTTCAAGGGTTCATGAAGAAGGGCATTTCGTTCGTATGGGACGAGGTCTGTCAAAGAGCTTTGATAAGATCAAAGAATATCTTACGAAGCCACCTATTCTAGCCCACCAGTATTGAGGAAACCATTCCTAGTCTACATTAGATCTATGGACAATTCTCTTGGAGCACTTCTTGTCCAAAAAATGTTGATGGCATGAACAAGCTATTTACTATCTTAGCTGGACTATGATTGGAGATGAGCATCGCTACAACCCAGTTGAAAAGGAGTGCCTAGCTTTGGTATTTGTAGTCCAGAAGATGTGACACTATTTAACTAGCTAATCCATCAATGTTATCTTAAGAGTCAATCCTCTATGGATACTCATGATAAAACTTAGATCTTTAAATTCTAGGCTCGCTAAGTGGGCCATATTAATTTCTCAATACGACATGACATTTGTACTTCAGAAAATAGTTAAGGGCCAAGCAATAACAGACTTCTTGGTAGATCATCCCATCCTCGAGTCTTTTAAGCTCTATGAAGACATCTAAATGAGGTTTTTGAATCAAAAATCATTTCTGGTCACTAAGTGTGGCAACTTTACTTCGATGGTGCATCACATTGTAATCATAAAGGGACGGTCATTGCAGGAGTGGGGGTGGTACTTATTGATCTCCACAGTCATGTCCTTCCTCGGACTTATTCAATAATTGAACTATGCTCTAACAATGTGGTCGAATACAATGCCTCATAATCGACTTGTAATTCTCTCAAGACATGGGGTTGAAATATCTTGAGGCTTACGGCGATTCCAAACTGATCATCAATCAGATAAAAGGAGAATACGAGCTCCAGCATAGCGACCTCATACCTTATCATCATGCGGCTATGAAGCTCGCTCAATCTTTTGAAGGTTTCTACATCAATTATGTAGCCCACCTCAAGAGCACTCATGCTGATGCACTGGCATCACTTATAGCTACTCTTGCTCTGACTTCTAAGTCTATCAAGTAGATTACACTAGCTAGCCATCAATTACGCTCTCCAAAATAAATCTTGAAAGCCAACGAGGTGCACGTCATGCTTGACCACTTTGAGCCTAGTGATTGGTGCTACCCGATCACTATGTTTTGCCCGCTTTATTGCCAGAAGATTCGAAGTGAGCAATCTCTATTGAAAGAAGACCCTCACGGTTCTATTATGATTTTGCCACACACACATTGTATTGTAAATTATTTGATGGCATATTGCTTTGATGTTTGTCATCGGGTGAAGCCCAAGAGGTGCTCAAAGAAGCCCACGATAATACATGTGGAGCTCATCAACCGATGCCTAAACTTTAAGACCGACTTCTCGTCTAGGCTATTATTGGCCAACAATGAATGTGGATATAGTAGCCTACACCAAGCAGTGTCATGCGTGCCAATTCCATGTTAATTTCCTACATCAAATTTTTAGAAGAATTGCATCCGACCATCGCCTCATGGCCATTCGAAACGTGGGAAACAGATATCATTGGGTCGATTAGCCCACCATCTGCAAAGGCCATTGCTTCATCTTAGCCATCACTGATTACTTCTCCTAGTAGGCTGAAGCCATTCCACTCAGAGAAGTCAAAACTTCTATCGTGGTCAAGTTTTTGAACCACCATGTCATTTATCGATTTGGCGTCCCTAGGAGGATTGTTCATGACATAGGTCCACAGTTCATCACTTGACTATTTTTAAGTTTTGTAACAAGTTTTGGATCCAAGTTGTGGCCTCTACACCATACAATCCAGTTGCCAATGGTCTAGCTGAAGCATTCAACAAGACCATAATTAAGCTTTTAAAGAAGTTCGTTTCTTCCAACAAGCATGACTGGGATGAGAAGCTGCGAGAGTGTTTATGGGCTTATCGAACAATGGTCCGCACTCCTATATGCGCTACATATTTCTCTTTGGTATATGGATGTGAAGCTGTAGTACCATTGGAGATCTAAATTCCATCATTAAATATTGCTCTTGCAGAAAAGATGATGACTAAAGAACATCATCAAAGGCCTCCAAGATTTAGAGGTGCTAGACGAGTGGAGACTCAGAGCTCAACAATGAATTGAGATTTACCAATCTTGAATCTTGAGAACCTTCAACATGACAGTTAAGAGAATGATCCTTCAAAGAAGGCGACTTGGTCTTTGCAGTTCATCGACACATGGTAATGACAGACAAGATTAAATGTAAATTCCAACACAAATGGGAAGATCCATTTGTAGTAGAGACAATCTAATCAAATGGAACATACCTCTTGATTGACCTAAATGGCAACAGGCTCATGGCACCAATCAATGGGAAGTTTTCTAAGAAATACTACCCTTGATTTTAGCCATTTTTCATCTCCCCATGGAGATATCGGTCATGTTTAAGTTTCCACCTCTGACCATGAGAATAAATTCTCAACCTCTATCATTGGTCATGTTGATCTAAAAATCCCAACAACGTTCTCCAACGAGTCATCAAGTTAACACCATACCTCTGTTTCACTCTAAATACTTTATAACTGTCATGTTAACATTACACCTCTGAATGGTTTGCACCCCTATAATCTGATCAGTTAATATTACACCTTCGTTGGACCATTCTGTCAACCAGTTAACATTATACCTCTGTCAACTTTCCTTTTTCGAACTTGATTGGTTAACATTACATCTCTGTCAATCTGTTCTTTCTAAAAATCGGTCAGTTAACATTACACTTCCATCAATTTTAACTACCGTTAAGTTAACACTACACTTTGAAATGGTAGTTATCCCTTGGACTTCTTCGAATCTGACCGGTTAACATTACATCTCTGTCGGTTATTTCATTTGACATGTTAACATTACACCTTTATCAAATACCTTAGTATTATCATGTTAACACTACATCTCTTGTCACGCCCCGCTTCCCAAAATACACAGAAACGAGACGCGAACAAGCTCGCGACGTATTAGATCGGGAAGTATAAAATGGAAACTCTTCTCCTCAACCTAACATGCCAAGCGTCAAGTAATAATCATAATAAAATCACAAGTCTCACAGTCACGATCAGCTAGAATGTAATAAACAAATCCAGAACTGCATGAATACATATCAACAAGAAGTGTCACCCCAGACAAAATAAATAACGGTACAATACATCCAGATAAATACTAAACTGAATAGTTAAGGAACGTCTACTGAACTACAGCAAATATAATAAAGTCAAGGTCTGACATCTACTACATAAATAAATGACTAAGCTTCTATCGAATCACCTGCCCTAGTGGTGCGACACTCCTGCTAGGAATACCCTGTCTCCGGTACCTCTCCGTACTGGACTTGTCCGTCATCTAAATCTGACGTACACCAAGAGAATGGAGTACGCCAGCGTGTATAACACACGGCAAGATCCCATAACGAGATAATAGTATAATAATAAATATAAATGCATGCAAGTAATCAGAAACTGTGTATGATCCAGGTATAACAAATCCAGGTAACTATCCAAGTACATCCGGGTGATTAATATTTAGTAATCTACAAAATGGGACGTAGTACGTCGAGTGAAATAATCCAAACAAGGAAACCCTCATGTATATACCACATGTCTCGGATTATAAATAACTAAATATTAAACCCGAACTATACACGAATGGAACATATACTGGAATAAACATCAACAAGTGCAACTTGTGTGTCCGTACAACCAGGTGGCCTAACTGTCAAATGTCTCTACTTGGTGTTAAAGTCTAGCCATTCCATATCAGGTCTCTGGTCTATATCTCACAAGAATCAATGTTCATATACTCGGATAACTGACTTCTCATATTCCTCTATGCGCATCCAATACCGTGAAATGATCCGGTCAAAGGACTACACGCAATCTGATTCTGGCTTGTCTCGACACAAGCAGGACTCAGGTGACTGTTCGTCGTGAAAGTTAATTCGATTGTCATTGATTTGAATATGTTACACCTTTATGGGATTACAAACGAAATTCAAATAAAATGATCGCCTTTTTATAAGGCTTACAACGAAAATCGAAAAAGAAAGATTACAACTTTACGCTTTTAGAACAAACGCAGGATCCGTTTATCGGATCCTCGCTTGCGCGGGTGTCTTTGCCTGTGCCGGGGACTTGTTTTGTCCGTGAACCACCACGTAATCCCTATCTGGGTACTAGATCTACAGATCTGAGGTGATTATTTCACGAAGAAAATAAAGCACCAACGGGGATCAACTCATGAAGGAGATGATCGCCGGAGTGGGTGAAATCTACAAGGAGAAGTCACGCACTGACCCTGAGATTAAGACGAATCTTAATCTAGAGGGTGAAGGTGTAGATCTGACCCAGATCGCCTCCTTGCCTTGTGGATCTGAACTTGGACGAGTTCGACGCTTGCACGGAACGTGGATCTGACTTTTCTCCTTCGCCGGTGCTCGGATCTGTGCAAAAAGGCTCATAGATCTCGTGTGAAGCTCCACAAAAATCTAACTTTTTCCCAACCTGCAGACGAAAATTTCTAACCCGTAGAACTGAACCCCCCTAGCCTATTTATAGGCAGATGAACAGGGGGGAACTCAGCCAAGACACCATTGGTGCCTCAGCACTGTGGCCGAGGCACCAATGGTGCCTCAGCTCGACCAAGATGGCCGAGGCACCAATTGGTGCCTCAGTCAGCCGAGCCACCAAATGGTGCCTCTACTTAGCTGAAGCACCCGTTTGGTCCTCTTCCCTTATTCTGGCATTTGTCTGTTCGTCACGCCATTTTGTTTGAGCTCGCTTTTGTCCGGTTGTGCCGATTTAGAGCTCGGTTGATCGTTCTGTTGTTTCCAGAACCTGATCGGTGTAGTATCGTCGCTTGAGTAGGGTTAATAACGTCTCGTCGACATTCGAGTCCGGTCGACTCACCTTTGTCGAATCTCATTGACCTGAAGCTTCGTCATTGGATTTATTCTATGATACGTCACTTCGTTGACTCATACGCCTTGCCGACTCACTTCATGCGTTCGTTGACTCGCTTTATGCATTTTGTGGCGCAGTTACGTCATCAGCGGTTCTTGGTCACATCGCTTGATGGGTTGTCAGTTGTGAACCCACCGTTACGAGTCTGGTTCGAGTACTGATAAGCAATTTTCAATACCTATAGATACCCCCTCCAAAGTGTCTCAGTTTTCTGACAAGCTTGGGATACTTTGGATATGATAGGCTTCAACCTTCAGTCAGCCTGACGGGATCCATGAATAGCTTCGGTGTTCGATCTCTCCAATCCTTTCAGACTTTCCAGCTCTTTGTAGGAAAACTGAAGGCATTACGGTACTACACTTTTTGACTGACCGTTGTCGAGATCTTGACTTGAAGTTGATAAATGAATTTCTTCTGAGGTTAGCTTTAGTATTTGATTCCTCCAATCCTTTCTGATTCTCCAGTTCTTTGTAGGATAGCTGAAGGCATGACGGTGCTGCATTTATTGCCTGACCGTTGTCGGGATCTTGAACTGTAGCTGATTGAGCTCACTTGCTGTTGATTCGTGTTGGTGAGTTGTCGTTCAATTGACCATCAAACCTTTTACGAGACTCCTCGATCAATTGGGGAATTCATCGCTGCGATGTGTTGACTAGCGTCAAAATATATGGGGTTTTGCCTTCAATCGGCGAGTGCGACACGTTGACCGGCGTCAATATAATTTTTCACGCTTCATTGGCGTTTATCAAGTTATCCCTAAGAATATTTTTTTACGAAAATACCCTCTGGGAACTTCTCGACAAACTAGGAAACAGTTCATCGGTGAACTCTCTATCGTGATACTCGTTGTGAAAGTAATCACAACGGGAGGAATTTTTTTGATACAAGACGCGTTGTTTGGCGTCAACACAGTTTATACTCATACGTTAACTGGAGTTTTAGGAATTAGTTTATCCTCATATATCCGTTCGGAGTTTGGCAAGTTATCCTTAAGATAATTTTACGAAAATAATCTCCAGGAACTTCTCGGCCAAAATAGGAAATAGTTTATACTCGTGTACCTCTTTGGAGTATTTGCGAGTTCCTTGTTGGCGACGCATTGATTGGCGTCGATATAATTTTCATACTTCATTGTGTTTATCGAGTTATCTCTAAAAATATTTCTTTTATGGAGATATCCTCTAGGATTTTCTCGACAAAATAGGAAACAGTTTAGACTCGTATACCTTATTGGAGTATCACTGGAGCTTATATTAATTGATCCGGACGTGAAGCGGTCTTCATGCGGTAATAATTTCGCTGAATAACTGAAGCTTATTGGAGTATCACTGGAACTTATACTAATTGAGCCTGACTCTAGTACCGCGAGGGGCATCCTTCAGCCGTTGGAGGATGCTTTGAAACAGGTGATCTCCATTATTAGTGTCAGGTGGGGGTTTTATGTGGACTTCTGCTCGTTCTTCGTAGGCTGCGTGGAGGAAGTTCAGCTTGTGGGCGGTACTCAGCTAGCCTTGCGCTACGACCAAAAGCTTGTTCACTGGGGGGTCTCGCGCTCCGTGCGGAAAGGCTGGCCTTCTTTGAACCATGCAACGAGGTGTGGCGCCTCATAGGTGAAGCTCGAGTTAGGATCATGCGAGAACGCGAAGCTCGAGCACA
>JBAKGM010075425.1:0-13512 GCA_037177215.1 Asparagus racemosus
TTCTCCCCCGTACATCTCTCTTTCTTTCTCTCTCTTCCGCCAACACCCAGCCACAAAAACTCCCGTAGTCTCTCTCTCTCCCTCTCTCTTTTAGCCTCAACCTAGCCCACGTCTCTCTGTCTCTCTCACCCCCACACACTCTCTCTTTCTCTTTTCATTCCCAGCAACAAAACCCACAGCCCCACCCCCCCTCTCTCTCCCAAACTCCCTTTCTCTCTTTGAACACTGCCCCTGAACCCGCTCCCCCTCAACCCAATACCACACGCCTCCCCTTCCTCTCCCTCTTCCATTCTCAACCCATCACCGCTAGCACTCGCAACCACGCCGCCGCCCTCTTCCTTTCCAGCCACACCGCATGCCGCCTCACCCCCACCTCCCCGCCAACACCCGCTCAGCCCAAGCCGCCGCACCTCTTCCTCCTCGCACGCATCCCACGATCGCGAGCCACATCTCCTCGTCACACACCCTCTCCTCGTCGCCGTAGCCTCCGCTCACCGCCGTCGTCGCTGTTCCGTAGCGACAGCAGCCTAAATGGCGAGATCTTGTGCTTTGCAGTGTTGATCCGACTTTGCACGTAGATTCTGATCTCCTCCAACCTCCGTTTTCATCACCGTAATCGCCAGAGCGTAGCCATGTACATCAACTATCACACGGTATCTTCCTTTCGCTTGGGCTCATTGTATATCGCTCGCTATACTACTTCAAATATCGCTCGTCGTTACTAACTTTTCTTTTATATCCTAACCATTTGACTTTCCAGCAAGACCACGGAACCTGTCGTGACCCTCCGCAGCCTATTCACTCGTAGGCAAGATCCCGTACCCTTTTTACTCGTATTTTATATTTTTAGATTATTTATGAATTGTTATATGCATTTGATGATTATGATATATTGTGAACTGTATGAGATTAACTGATGTTGAATACAATATTGTTAGTGAGGTTAGGTGAGATATTATTTTAATTAGAAATAGGTAGCTGAAAATAATGTTTTCAAAATAATCATGAGGAAAAAATATTTTAAAAGAATTATTTTATCAGAGGATCCTTTGAATTATTAAAGGAATATTAGGATTATTACTTTATTATATTTTATTAAAATAAAAAATATTATTTTAGAGTATTCACGATGAAAACCTAATTTTAAAAGGGATTTTTGAGAAAAAGATTATTTTGATTATTTTAATTAGGAAGAAGATTATTTGATTATTTTAATTGTGATCGTATATGTGATATGAACCGTGACATTTCATGTATGAAAGACACATTATTTCAGTTTCCTATTCATTGTTATTAAACTATGTGTTATTCTAGTTACCGATGATTTTATGAGATGTTTCAGGATTCTGAGTAGTGAGATATTGATGATTTCGATTTGCATGTGTATTTAACTATTCATAGATATTGTTCACACATATCGTATTTTGTTCGTAATTATTATTCTTGTTTTACGAAGTTTCATGCACTTATTATGCTATTTGATGTTGCGTAGAGTTAGTCATATTTTTACTATCTTGTTGCATTGAGAACTGTTAGTAGTTCATGACTTAGGGCTTGTTCATCATGAACGAGACTTTGTGACATATGTGAGTTGTGTTGACTATGATTAGGAGGTGAACCAATAATCTGTTTGACCGTATCGTTAACTTGTAATTACTCGAGACCTCGGGTGGGGAAGTCTGGGTTCATGTTATCAGATGTGATTGTTGATGTATCTTCCAGACTCACTCTAAGTGAATCGTTTTGCACTTGGGGTTGGTTTGTTGGGCCAGTGAATTGTTTCACACGTGGCCAGTGAAATCGTTTCGTCACCTGAGTCCTACTTATGTTCGGACAAGCCAGAATCGGATTGCGTGTAGTCCTTTGACTGAACTGTTTTTGGTATTGGGTGCGCATAGAGGAATATGAACAGTCAGTTATCCGAGTATATAAACTTTATGACTCTTGTGAGATATAGACCAGAGACCTGATATAAAATGGTTAGACTCTAACATCAAGTTGAGATATTTGACAGTTAGGGCACCTGGTTGTATGGACACATGAGATGTACATGTTAATGCTTATTTCAGTTATATGTTATATCCGTGTATAGTTTAGGGTTAATATTTAGTTATTTACAATCAGAGACATATGGCATATACATGAGTGTTTCCTTATTTGGATTATTTCACTCGACATACTACGTATCGTTTTGTAGATTTCTAAATATTAATCACCCGAATGTACATGGATAGTTAATCAGATTGTTATACATGGATCATACATAGTTTTCTATTACTTTCATTCATTTATATTTATCATTATACTGCCTTTTTGTTGTGGGGTCTTCCGTGTGTTATACACGCTGGCGTACTCCATTCTCTTAGTGTACGTTAGATTTAGATGACGGACAGGTCCAGTAGGGAGAGATATCAGAGTCGGAGTATTCCCAGCAGGAGTGCCGTACCGTTGGGGCAAAAGAACTGATAGAAGCCTAATATTTTCTTTTATGTAGTAGATGTTGGACATTAGACTTCATCATACTTTTCTTTAGTTTCAGTAGATATTCTTTTGACTATTCAGTTTAGCTTTTATCTGGATGTATTGAACTGTTATTTTATCTGGGATGATATTTTCTTTGGTGATATGTATCATGCAGTTCTGGATTTGTTTATTATATTCTTGCTGATTGTGACTGCGAATGAGAGACCTACAGTTTTATTATGATTAATGCTTGACGCTTGGCGTATTAGGTTGGGAAGAAGAGCTTTTACTTTACACTCCTTGATCTAATACGTTGCGAGCTTGTTCGCATCCCGTTGCCGTGTAATTTGGGAAGCGGGGCGTGCAAAAGCCATATGGTGATAATTTCTTTTGAGCTCACTCCCCTTACGGCCTTTCTTCTTGAAAACTTCTTTTCCTACAAAGCCAAAGAGAAAAGCTAATGTATTAGTAACATAAAAGTGGAAAATTACAAGTCAATTATTCGAGAGTGATAAAGAGTAACCATTATATTTTTAGCTTTTATCAACACTTGAGAAAATCGAACAAATATTAGTTTTACAAACTTATAAGATTAAAAAAACATTAAATTTACCAAATTTTCGATCTATTTCAGCTTTCGCTATAGTTATGATAGCATTAATTAGCGATTTCCATGCATCCTTCTTTTATTGTGCCACAATGGATCCCTCATTATGACTGCATCTGTACTCCTTGGCTTGTTGTGGTAAAGGCCCATTCTCAGTCCTGGGAATATATTCTCAAATAACTAACTGGCAGGTCGACAAGGAATGAGGGCAACTCACTCTCACCTAAAGAAATAAAATAAAGAATCAGTTTCTATGCATATATAATAAAATAATGAATATTTTACTAAATAATACCTATAACATAAGGTGATGTCAGCTCTACCTCAGAGGGTGGATCTACCCTAGACAGTACCTAAGCTGAAGAACCTGAGATATGCAAATTTGACCGTGGGTGGTCATCGTCGGGGCTATGAAATATCCTCCTACTCAATCTCTGGACATCTACAAATTGAATGTTTAACATGCAAAACAAAATATTATACATTCATATGAAATTTATATTGGATAAATGAAAAACAAGATAAGTCTCTAATAATATACATGTAAGTCACACAGTATCAAAACATCAAGAGAAGTTACATTCAAACACTACCTCCAACTATTTTTTAGCCTATTATAACATTTGGAATGTTAGCCCGAGTTGTTGGATCATCCAGATCAAACACTACGTTCTGTGGATAAGAGAATGCTTTGACTGATACATCTAGCTCATTGAAATTATCTATATAGTTCTCATTAGCATCTTCGTTGGCAGAAGGCTGAATATAAGCTCTAGGATTCTTACTTAAAATAGCCCACTCGTCTTTAACCTTAGGATCTTTCACATAGCAGCATTGTCCCACCTGGGATGCAAACATGAACTTCTTGTCACTATCAATTTCTTTATGGAGATTGACAATTGTAAATCTGTAGGAATCCTTTTGCTTCTTTGCAAAATACTAGTGAATCATAAACATCATGTATTTGTTTCATTTGGACAACCATGGCTGTGGAATATCTCCATGACATCTTCCAACTATCCGTAATATGTTATATTACTTTCTACTAGATTTTGATATGTCATTTTTAAGAAACATTCTCGCGAAAGGGCCACCATGACACCACTATTCTGGTTACATTCGTATCGTCAACCTCTATTATATGAAATTTAAAGCCATTCACACGGTATTCACGATATTGGTTTACTCCATAGTAAGGAGGCTCTGCATGAAGCTTTACTACTTCAGATATTTGATTATCACCCACAAGTTAGTTTCAAATCTAAAATCAATATTAATAAAACATTAAAAATAATATTTACTTAATTTATTTGTTCAAAATTTAAACATTGTTAAATTTAACAAACTTACTTCATTCTTGATCCAAATAGGAAATTCCTTTATATGTCTTGCTTTAATGTCATGTGTTGTTGTGCTACCGATTATTTCATTCTTTAGCTTTCCTTGATAATGCCTATTACTACAACAAATAAGTTTGTATTATCAAATTATGTTAATTAACTAAATATCATAAAAATATTTTAAGTGTTAGTTACCTTCGATATTCAGAGAAGATTTCCATACTGTTTAATACGTATGCATGAGCTAGATGTAGCAAAAAGTTAGAATACTCATTGTTTAGCCCATGAGGGTAAAGCGTTGTGCTATCCTTAGTATCAACAGGTATTTGAAGTCCAGTCTGTACGCCCCTCCTATAATGACATGCAAATAATAGACATTTGCTAGCCGCATAATTTTCAGCAATTGAACCCTCTAGACGAGCTTATTATGCACTTGGCGTTTCATAAAACCTAAATAACTAAAAGAAGTGAATGACAAATTATTAGGTAAAGATATAAATGACGGCTAATAAAGATTCATTAAATCGAAATAGTAACATCTCTACTAGATACGTCCAACGATAATGGACAAGCCCTGCTACTACAGGCTCTTCTACAAGATGTTGTGTAAGATAAACCATGACTATAAAAAATGATGGAGGAAATAACAACTCTATTTCGCAGAGTGTTTCTGAACTAATTTCTCTACGTCTCTCAAAGTCATGAACATCTATAACTTTAGAGCATAACTTTCTGAAAAATCCATAGAAATCAATTATAACCTTCACTGCTTTTTTTATCATGTATCGTGCTGCGAAGTGCCACAGCAATTGATGAAGAAAGACATGATAATCACGAGTTTTAAGTCCTAATAGCTTCCTCTCTTGCACTTGGACATTGTTCGAAATGTTCACAGAAAAACTCTCCGGCAACGTCATTGATTTAAGGACTTGACAAAATATTTGCATCTCTGTCTTCAACATTGTAATACGAGACACAAGCAACTCATACTTAACATGTCTAGCAATCTTCTATAGTTGCAGTTCTTCTCTGATGTTTAATGCAATTAGATCTTGTTGAGCTCACAAATCATCCTTTGATTTATTACCATCTTGCAATAATGTTGACACAAGATTATCACATATGTTTTTTCTATGTGCATTACGTTGAAGTTGTGTCATATTTTTAGCTCTTTTCAGTAAGGTAGTTGAAAGAAAATACTGAATTTTGTCTAATTGCTGGCAACTTTACAGCTTCATTCTCATCATTTGCCCATTGTACCGATCTCTTTAATTTCACTATCCTTTTGAATGGACGCAAGTTTCCTGCTCCGAGTAAATCCTCTTTTGAATAATTTTTTTTCAAACTTGACTTTTGGTAAGTACTTAAGTAAATGCACAATCTGATCTCTGGTTAATGAACAAGGAGCACCCCTCTTCTCAATAGTCCCATCAAAGAACTCGCTCCATCTTTTTGTTATGTATATGTGCTTCTAATCCAACCATCGCCTATTAAACCAATAGCAGAGCTTTCGGCTATATTGCAAATGAAGTCCTTTGAATTCCGGACCACAAACTGAATAAACATATGTCCCTCATAGACCAACCCAATAGATTAACGTAGGCTAGAAAATCATTAATTGTCCACAGCACAATAGCACTAACTCGAAACAACTTCTTGCATAAGCATCATATGTCATGACCCCCTCCGTCCAGATCTATTTTAACTCATCAATTAGTTGCCATAAAAAGATATCTATGTCATTGCTCGGTGAATGCTTTCCCAGTATTAGCAATTAATGGATCATATACAGTTGTTTCATACAAAGCCAAGGTGGCAAATTATAAAGCATTAATACATCAGACCATGTAGAACAACCCGAACTCATGAGCCCAAATGGATTGATCTATCACTAGCTAACCCTAATATGACATTCTTGCACTCATATGCAAACCAAGGAAAAGTCTGGCCCACATACTTCCACACCTCTGCATCAGCCGGATGTCTGATTTTACCATCATCTATGCGTTCTTCCATGTGCCATCTCATACTCCTAGCAGTGTCTTTATTCATACACAATCTCTGCAGTCTAGGTATCAAGGGAAAATGGTGAAACATCTTTGCTGGAATCTTTTTTGCATAAGCATAATCTCTGTTCGGTGTTGTGTTGAATTGTTTATGGATTGTACCCACCACGTTAATCTCCAAGCTGGACACTCTTGAAGGTCTTTGTTATTCTTATAGTAGAGGCTACAATCATTAGGGTATGCATCGATCTTATTATAGTCAAGTCCTAGAGTAGAAACAATCTTTTTTGCCTTAGAATATTTTTTTGGTGTGTTCTCTTCTCCTATTAGAATTACTTTTTGCAACAATTTAAGCAACATATTAAGATATTTATCTGCCATTCCATTAAGGGTCTTTATATGCAAAAGTCGTAACACAAATGATAATTTGGTGAACTCGGTGCAACCCTCATACAAATCTTTTTCATTGTCTTATATTAGCTTCATCATCCGCACTAAATTCTTGGGATCATTCACATCTTCAACATTTTCTACAACTTCAGCATCCTCAACATTCTTCAGTTTTATCTATAGCAAGTATATGTAACGTCTCAGTAAGCATTGTCTGTGTATCATCTACCCTTCCATCATTAGATGTACTTGTGTCCGCGACTAGATCCATTTCTTCAAAACATCCTTCCCCATGAAATGTCCAGCATTTGTACTCTTCATAAATTCTTGATACTAAGTGTGTGGTCAAATCACTTTTATTCACCAACTCTAAATTTTAGCACTAACAACAAAGTCAATATATCATTTTCCTATCTAAATTTCTCAGGTTCGCCAAAACATACTGTATGAAAGCATTTATTCTATCTTTATATCGACTATCTCTCCATCTCTGAATATGAGGAATATCAATCAATGACCTGTCTAGAATTATCCTCATCTGTATGTTATATAACTTTTAATTAGTGAAACCGCACGCATAAATTTTAGGTATTTGTAATATATGCATATAATTCTCAAGTAATGTTGGATATGTAATGTTAAAGTTTCTTCATGCCATCTACGAACTATTAAATTATAAAGATTAGATGAAAGTTACTAAGATATAAATTATATATTTTCTAAATTCAAAGGTAAGCTTATGTTGAATTGGACACTTTAGCAGCTGTCATAGGAAATTGATCTATCACATTAGGAATATAGTAGTGTGTACATCTATCTTTGCATACTTTATACTTTTCATTTCTTAAAACTTTGGCAGCACCTACACACTATTCTCCAAGTGCACTGTGTGGATGTTATTATGCGTATCGATAATAGATCGAAGCGCATAACAACATATGCTTATTGTACCGGAGAACAATGAGTACGTACGATCAAAATTTTCAATAAATAAAAATGCATAAAGTACAAAAAGATAGATGACGCATTACTATATTCCTAACCTATGCGAGAAGGAAACTACTTCCCGAATAGATCCAATAATAATGTATGTAAATCATACTTCTAACATAAGATACACAATTCGTTTTAGATAGAAAAATTAATTTCATACCCAAATAGAGATGTTTATGCTTATGTTAGAAGAGATTGACATCCAACATTATCAGATGGGTGATTTGGGGTAACGATTTCAATTCTCATAAATATGATATATAATACATATCAAACTAAATTGGATGTAAATAATAAAAGGACATGAATTTCAAATAAGGATTATGATAAGGGGTCGGATAATAGAATCTAAAAGTAAAATTAGCTTTAAGATGATATTAAGGTACAAGCTAGATGGAGTTAGGATGCTCATTATTAGGGTAATATTATTACAGTTACTAGTCGAATTATTTTTTGTAGATTAGTTTAATTAATTAGACTAAATGTGGTTAGGGTTAAGCTATTAAAGTTATATTAGTTAACTAGAGTTTAGATTAATATGATATTTGGGTTAAATTTAGTTGAATTGGGGTTCTAGATTTAGATAATTTAATTAAGGTTATAATTAGTATAATTTAAGTAATTTGTTCAATTATGGTTATTAGAAGTATAATTAGGGTTAGTAAAGTTAGTTTTATTAGAGATGAAATTAAGGTGAAAGTCAATTTAATTAGGGTTCTAGACTTATTGTAAGGTTATTAGAGTTTTGGATGAGGATAATTCCTATTAGATTTATTAGGTTTGAATTATGGTTTTAAAGTTAAGGATTGAATTAGGTTTAAGGTTAACTATGGCTTTCAAGTTGAGTAATTTAAACAAAATTAAACAATAAACCATGATAATGCTAAAAAAATAAAATTTAACATAATAAATACCTAGAGGAGAGGTGATGGCGGCAGCGGCGGTGGCAATTGCGGTTGAAGAACTGCGAAAGACGACGGACTCGAACGACCACCAGCGGCGACCACAACCCACGAACAGTGAACCCACGAGCGGTGAACCCACCAGCACGAACACATGACCCACGGATGAGAGGCGGTGGTGGACCACAACCCACAAACGATGGCTACGGTGCAGCGACGAAAGCAGTGACGAGCGGCGACGGTGGGCGGTCGAAGAGTGACAGTGGTGAAAGCAGATTGGGTTGGGTTTCTAAGTGGAAAAAAATAGATAGATGAGAGAGAGAGAGAGAGAGAGAGAGAGAGAGAGATGATAAGGGGGAGAGAGAGAGAGAGAGAGAGAGAGAGAGAGAGAAGATAAGATTAGCTTTGATTTTGGGTGAAAAAATTGGGGCTATTCTCCCACCATTTTTGTTACTGTGGGCCCAAAACATCCTTGACGAGCCCCTGTCAAGAATGTTGAATTCTCATCAAGGATGTTGGCCGAGAATGTTGCACATTCCTAACAGCTAAGGATGCTGTCAAAACTTTACTAGTGACATTTTTGTCAAACTAATCTCAATTTCCACCAAATACTCCTTGCACGAGTACAAGCCCTGAAAATGTGCTCAATGTCCTCTGATACAGCACCACAGAAAGAACATAAAGATCAAGAGTCATCTGTCCTTTGACTTATTTGCGTTTTATCCCCTTTAGATGACCTCAGGTGGAGCACGGCTGAGTCACAAAATATCAATAAGATACAAGTATTCCCAATTATGCGTTATGTGAACACAGGAATTTTCTATGTTACTCAACAATTGTGTTTAGTTTTTCCAGCAGCAAACGGTGAATACAGCCCTTCATTATTTGGTTTCTCATTTCCACAGGGATCCCACGTGCTCTAATTTATTATCAGAAAATCAAAATTATATTCATGGTTAAGCTTTGTTCTAGGTGAAGGACTTATTCGAATATCAACATGAAATTATTATTTGTTATCCAAATTTACTTTTACTAGTCTTTTAGCCCGTGCTAAGCACGGTCTTATCATAATTTACCTATATTTCATGGTATTAATAGAATTTAAAAGATTTACTAATTCACCTACCCCCCCCCCCCCCCTCCTCGAAGCACGGCAACCCCACCCTCCGTCGGATTGAGATTAGAAATATGTACTTGCCTGAAAATCATGATATTGAACAAATTATATAATACTATAATTAAAATTAAGATCATTTAAACTAATTTTTCATATGAAATGAATAAAACAAAGATAATCAAAATATATCTAAAAGCAACTTGAATGCAATAAGATATAAGACAGTTTAATGTTCAAAAATATTTTTCGCAAATGATGCATCACAAGAAAAAAAAATTTCTATCAATCAACAAATCATAGGATGTAATAAGCAAAATATTAAGACAAGCTCCAGTAAATTTCAATCATTTTTTCTCCATCTTAATCCTATTCTTCAAAGTTGAAAGAGCTGGTTCTTTGTTCATTTCTGTAAAATGTAAATTATATTTATTAAGTAAATTTAACATTAACAATTATATATTAAAAGGAGTTAAAGTATAAACAATCCAACCTAATTGTATCCTTATTTTTTCAACGGTTGTAGGTGGGCTTTTAAATATAAAAGCTAGTATAGCAATAGGTGATATATATAAAATCTTTTTTTTGCCTATGCTATTAGTTGTGAATATTAGTGTGGATAAATCGAGATTTAATTCATCTAAAATCTTAATTCAACTCAATTGGTTTCTCATCCTATGATAATAGTACATTTGTCTTAGAATAACATAAACATAATCTAATTTTTGAAATAAATAAACTAATATTAAATTTATCAATAACCTTTTTTTAGAATTTTTATCAGAGTATTTCCATGTGTCAATAAGTATGGAGTATATGCAATGGATTGACTGTCATCACCATCAACCTGTGTCATATTGAGTAATTTCTCATCCTTTGATATAAATAAATTTAGTATCAGAATAATAAATACATTGCATAAAATTATAGAATATAATATTTTTAATGAGATTATTGAAATGTTACCTTTCCATCAGTTAGTAGTAATAGTCCCTTGAGTTTTTCATCATCCACATCATCATCAACAAGTCTAATAACCGTATAGTTTTCAATGCATTTACTTGTGTTGAACTCTGTAATCTTAACATAAAAACGCATATTTCTACTACTTAATCTCTTGATAGCACGTGAAATATTCTTGTTTTCTATATCCTATTTTAAGAAAATGATAGGTAAATATGAGTGTACCTAAAATTACAAGTATACAACTATCAAGTTATAGTATAAAAAGTTATCAATCCCAGGAGGAAAGTATTGTAAGAGTTAATCAATATCAGTTCTTATATTGTGTATGTGACAATTAGGAGAATGATAAAAGAAATGTGAAGAAAGTGAGTGTGGAGGGATTAAGAGAGTGTTTGTGATTGAGTGCAAATAAAAACAAAATGAGATTGAGAGAGGAAAGATAAAGAGTATTGTGAATATGTGCAAATAAGAGCAAAACAAGATTGAGAGAGGAAAAAGAATGATGAATAAGATGAAGAAAAATGAAACAAATAAATGAAAATCAAGAATAAAGAGGAAAATCAAGAAGGTAAAATATCAAGGATTAATTAAAGATATGAGTAATCTAGAATAGATCCACTTAACTAATCTCAATCTTATATGAATAAGTAGGATATAAAGCTAGTTTCAAACAATTTTTAAAATTCCCACATATGTTAGCTCTACATTTAGAAAAGGGCGATTCCGTAGAGGGTTCTAGCCTCAAAGTGAATTAAAAAAGGAAAATAAAAAATATAAAAAAAACAAGAATAAAGAAGAAGATCAAGAACGTAAAATATAGAGGATTAATTAAAGATATGTGGAATCTAGAATAGATCCACTTAGATAATCTCAATCTTATGTAAATTAGAAGGATATAAAGCTAGTTTAAAATAATTTCTAGAATTCCCACAAATATTGGCTCCACATTTAGAAAAGGATAATTCTCTAGAGGGTTCTAGCCTCAAGGTGAATTAAAGAAAATAAAATCAAAATTACAAAATAAAGGTATGAAAGTAAAGACATGAATGTAAATCTACTCTACAAAGCATTAAACAAGCATGAAAAGAAAATATTATAAGAAAAAAAAGAATAAAAAACAAACCCTCATCTTCATCTTCATCACCTTTCCCTCTTTGGACAAAGAGAAGAAAAGAAAATATGAGGGAGTGAAAATATTTTTTATTAATTGTAATAAAAAGTTATAAATTTAAAAGGTCTTCTCAATTAAGAGTAACCCTCCTCTCCAAATAGAGTTTTTACAAAATATTTCATACGCAAACCCCTCACCCTTTACCCTTATTATAGCCTACAGCAAGTAACAAGAACCATTGGATTTTACTTGGGCCCCAAGAATTAAATCTTAGCCACAAAATAAGTTTGTTACAAACTAATTGTTCGGTCAATCGGTTAACCAATCTGTTAGCCGACCGATTAGAATTGTCAAATTTTAAAAATGCAGATAGCTCCACCTCGTCGACATAGGTGATTTTCATATATTATATATTAAATTCTGCCTTCCAGATTGAGAGACATCGCCATTTCTTTGTGGTTAGTATTTTGAACATGATTTAACTTGATTTCTTTTTATATTGGATCCTTGTTTATTCGATTTTTGTATGTTGCTTAACTTGAACCCGGGCTTCAATAAAAGGTCAAAAATGAGGAAATTTGAGTTCTTTTTATTTTTTATTCATTAATTCTTCATTAACGTACAAATTAAGATAAAACATGTTAGACATATTTATTGATATAAAATAGATAATGAGGGTGTAAAATTGTAATAAAAATATGATTATCAAATACAAAAACTAGGTCGGTAAATATAAGTATGTACCTAAAGTTGCAAGTATACAACTATCTAGTTATAGTATAAAAAGTTATCCATCCCACGAGGAATGTGATGTAAGAGTTAATCAATATCGGTTCTTATGTTGTGTGTGTGAGAATTAGGGGTGTGATAAAAGAAATATGATGAAAATGAGTGTGGAGAGATTAAGATGATGTTTGTGATTGAGTACAAATAAAAACAAAATGAGATTAAGTGTGGAAAGATAAAGAGTGGTTGTGAATATGTGCAAAATAAAACAAAATAAGTCTGAGAGAGGAGAAAGGATGATGATTAAAATGAAGGAAAATAAAGAAGGTAATAAAGAAAAATAAAACAAATAAATAAAAGGCAAGAGCAAAAGAGGAAGATCAAGAATGTTTTATATGGAGGATTAATTAAAGATATGAATAATCTAGAATAGATCCACTTAGCTAATATTAATCTTATGTGAATAAGTAGGATATAAAGTTAGTTTCAAATAATTTCTAGAATTTTCATAATTATTAGCTCCACATTTAGAAAATGGCAATTTCCTAGAGGGTTCTAGCCTCAAGGTGAATTAAAGAAAATAAAAATAAACAAAATAAAACTAATCCTAAGAGGGTTCTAGCCTCAAGGTGAATAGTACTAGAGAATAAATACTAAATTATAAAATAAATGCAAAAAAGTAAAGATATGAAAGTAAAGATATGAAAGTAAATACATGAAAGTAAATACATGAATGTAAATCTACTCTATAAAGCATTAAATAAGTAAGAAAAGAAAATATTACAAGAAAAGAAAAGAAAGGAATAAAAAATGAAATCCTCATCTTCATCTTCTCTTCATCTTCATCCTCTTTTCATCCTTGGACAAAGAGAAGAAAAGAAAATATGAAGGGGT
>JBAKGM010075472.1:0-13506 GCA_037177215.1 Asparagus racemosus
CATCGGCGTGTACGTCGTGTCGACTTGGTTCAGACGTTCGTCGACCAGGTTCGGACGTTCGTCGACGCGCTTCATGCGACTGCGTCGTCAGCTGTTTTCGTTGCATCAGCTAACGATTCGTCGTCTCGTCAGTTGACGTCTCGCTGGTTGCGTCGATTGACCGTTCGTCGATTCGTCGGTTGACGGCTTGACGGTTGCGTCGGTTGATGGTTCGTCGTTTGTAAACCAATCTTCACGAGTCTGATTTGGGCACTGATAAGCGATTTTCAACGCCTACAACGACAGACTCAATTTAGACCCTTGTGCATATTTCAAGAGGTTTGATAAAAATAACTTTATTATTTTATTATTGTATGTTGACGACATGTTAGTTGCAGGCCCCAACAAAGATCGTATTAAAGAATTGAAGGCTCAATTGGCTAGGAAATTTAAAATAAAAGATTTAGGATCCGCAAATAAGATTCTAGGGATGCAAATTTACCGAGACAGAAATAATAGGAAGATTTAGCTTTCTCAAATGAATTATTTGAAGAAAATCTTGTGGCATTTCAATATACAAGATTGTAAGTCAATTTCTACCCTACTTCCTATTAATTTCAAGTTATCCTCCAGTATGAGTCCTAGCAGTGAAGATGAGAGGATGGAGATGTCTCGAGTATCGTATGCATCAGCAGTGGAAAGTTTGATGTTCGCGATGATTTGTACAAGACTAGATATTGCACAAGCAGTGGGAGTGGTTAGTCGATTTATGGAGAATCCTGGTAGAGAGCATTGGAATGCTGTAAAAAGAGTCCTACGATTCATTAGAGGAACCTCAGATGTTACATTATATTACGGGGGATCAGATTTTATTGTCAATGGATTTGTTAATTCTGATTATGCAGGTGATCGTGATAATAGTAAATCTACTACAGGCTATGTGTTCGCACTTGCTGACGGAGCTGTAAGCTGGGTTTCAAAACTGCAGTCAGTTGTAGATACATCAACAACAGAAGCAGAATATGTAGCAGCTACACAAACTAGTAAAGAGGCAATATGATTGCAGATGATGCTGGAGGAACTCGGCCATGAACAAAAGAATATTTCTCTTTTTTATGACAGTCAGAGTGCGTTGCATCTAGCAAGGAATTTAGTCTTTCATTCAAAGACAAAACACATTCGAGTTCAGTACCACTTTGTTCGTGAGAAAGTGGTGGAAGGAACGATGGATATGCAGAAAATTCACACCAAAGACAACCTAGCAGATTTTTTAACAAAGATAGTGAATACTGACAAGTTTATCTGGTGTCGATCCTCATGCGGTCTGATGGAGACGTAAGCAACATGAAGGTGGCAAGATAAAAAAAATGGTGTGAAAAGATGATTGATACTCAATCAAATATTCAAGTGGGAGATTGTTGAAACAAAGGTGTGCAGTCTGCAAAAGCACAGTAATTACCTACCCACTACAGTAAAAATACTGTAGCAAATACTGTAGCAACAGTGCTCACCAACCACAATCTCTCCTATAAATAGACCCGCTCAGCTTTAAGTTGAGATCATCCCAGAATCCCAGTGTCTCCAATTAAAAGAGACGAAAAAGAGGGAGAAAGAAAAATAGAGAGAGTTTCTCTTTATTGTATAGAGAGATTGTAACTCCTAAATTTTTCTCATAGTAGATTCTTCTATTCTTGCCCGTGGTTTTTACCCCAAATTTATTTAGGAGGTTTTCCACGTAAATCTGTATGTTACTTTATTAATTCCATACTACTTTAGCTGCGACCCTGCTCTATCAGGCCCCGGTTTCCCCAACGCTTCCAGCCTCCTTCAGTACTTTCTTCAGGTTATTTCAGTCATGTTTGTGGGTCATCTTGGCAACCTTGCTCCATCTGGTGCTTCCGTGGCCACCTCCTTTGCTGGGGTCACTGGCTTCATCTTGATGGCATTGATATTACTCTCTCAAATGACCTTTTTTTTCCTTAAGGAAATAAGGGCCTCATTAGATTGTGTATTTAGACATATTACATTAGGTCTGCCTATTACATTTTATCAACGAGATAGAGGTATTGGTGATTTTTACTCAAGTGCAAATGTATATCCAAACATTTCAAGAACAACTTTCGTCACAATATTAGTGATTTCATCTATGTTACCAAAATGAAGGGGATGAGGGGTGTTCTCGAAAAACAAGGTACAGACGAATAAGGTTCCTTGTGATTAACCGAACCAACTATAATTAAGGTTCCTTGTGATTAACCGGACCACATATAATTAAACTTGTGATGCATAGTTTGAGATTATCCTGATTCTTTTGTTCATCATTTGGAGTACACGGGTTTCAATGAACTTGGTGCTGGTCAGCCTCAGGCTTCTCAGTTTACCAGTAAACGTTTTGATTTCATTGGTATTACACAAGCCATAATAGTTGGATCGACTATAGTTTTGATCTGTAAAATTTGGGGTTACGCATAGAGCAAAGAAGAGGAAGTGGTGAAGTATGTGATGTTTATGATGCTATTACTTGCAATGTCTAACACTATGGATGGAGCCAATGTGTACTTTCATGTTTTAAATTTGTTAGATATTTATGAAATGTTTGAATTTCATTAATTTTCTATGATACCCCTTTACCTTTCAATTTATAATGTTATTTAGGCATAGCTAGAGGATGTGGTTGGCAGAAAATTTGTGCGTTTGTGAACCTTGGAGCTTATTACATAGCGGGCATTCATTGCGCAATTCTTTCCACTTTTTTCTTGCGTATTAGAGAAAAGGTGAAATCATCATCTTCTTCTTACTTTTCTTCTTCTATTGAATGAAGCTTACATGAAATATATTTTCATTTAAGAAAATTGTGGATGCCGGCGTGCGATATGCAGGGTCTATGGATAGGAATTATATTCGCTCTGTCCTGCAAGTCTTGTTGCTTTTAACCATTACCTTACGCACTATCTGGGAGAAAGAAGTAAGCACGTCTATGAATCTCGTCTACAATTTTTTTTCTTGAATATTTATAGAATTTCAACTAATTAGGCCCCGTATGTTTTACAATATTTAGACCGTATGCTTGGATATGAATTCAAGTCTTTCTTAATTTGCAACTTCAATAAATTGTAAACAAGATACTTTTTCCTTGTACCAATGTGTTTTGAGTTGGTTTGCCAAAATCCTAGCCAAGTATCAGACTTTTTCTTTGTTGCAAGTTCTTCACGGGGGGGATAGTCTTAATGTATCGATTCTGTAACGCAACATAACTAAACATCTAATTGCTACTTATATATATAAGATCTCAAGTTGTTCTTTGTTTTCCTTTTCAGGCAAGAAAGGCTAGGGATAGAGTTCACAGTTCTACCATTCCTCTGGACACGACGCTGCGAGTCAAATGTGATAAAGATAAACTTATCCAAAGTTCATGAATAATTTACTTTCGCGTTTTGTGCAGGTTTAGTTTCCTCGTCAATACTCAGACTTTGGTAATGACTTTAATCATATCATGTAAGTAGGCTTGCTGGACAATATTAGCAAAAAAATAATAAGTCTTGTGCTGCTGTGCAGCAAGGTTCAGTACAAAGTAATTACTTGCTGTTCTAGTTTCAGTTTACGTTTTATTTACTGGCTTTTGCGTTTTTTGTAAGTTTCGTGAACGTGGGTGTGTTTGCTTTGTGTTTGAAGAAATGCCTGAAAGAGTGTGAGGCTGTTGAAGAAGTTTGTGAGGAGAACCGTTATGAGTTTTAATACTGTGAATTTTGGTATAGGGAGTTGAGATTGAAGTCGAGATGGGGAGAAGATAAATAGAAATAATCTTTTTTGGACTAGCTTGAAGGGGAATTGGTAAAATTGGAATGAAACGGCAAGATATTCAGCACCAAAGAAGTGAAGAATCACCGGCTTTCCTAGTAATCTCTTAGCTCTAACAAACTATTCACTGCCAAAACCACCTTCCTTGAAGAAACAGCCATTCTAATCCAGCTTGACAGACCATGGATAATAGTTTGATCATTATGTTGTAATGAAACTAGCATGATTGTGACGGGAGCGAGCGTACATTCCAGGCTTTACAAGAGGAAGGAAGGAAGAAGAAATAATGAGAAAGAAGAAGAATGTCATGAAAGAGTTGATATTGTAAGTATATTGTAAGCAAACCTATAATAACAATATATTAAAGACAAATTTACCTTCTTTCAAGTCTCAGTAGTAATATTAGACTGCTCTGACAGTGGTGGAACTATGGAATGCCTTTACACCTACGGCAAAGACAAAGGCAAGGGGAGATATCAAGAAAGGAAAATTCGAAATACTAGTGTCAATGTTTTATCTAATTTGGATTTGAACATTGGGTTTTGGCTCGACCCATTTTCATCTGATCCATTTTCTTCACATGTATGCTTTAAGCAGGTTGCGTAATTGCTTTTGATGCAGTTCAGCCCGTTGAACCCGAATTGTATGGCTTTGGTACCGCCTCCATCTAGGGGCCGTAGAGTGCTTTTAGAATAATATGTGGTTCTCTCTCAATATTGTCCACTAGCCAAACCCAATTTCAATTTGCAAATGTCTTGGGTGATAATACTTGAGACGTCTTATGTTTGATGGACTCTCTTAGTCAATTTCTCTTGCGCTTAACCTCTTCTACCCATGTCTATGGATACCTTGAAAATTTATCCTTTTTATTGCATATGCTTTTTCTTTTGTAGGCAAGGAAGGCTAGAGACCGAATTTACCGCTCTTTGCCATGACCGTTGAAGCAACAGGTTGATGCCCGGCTATCCAATCTAATTGTACTGTATCTCGAATATCTTTTCGATTTGAACACCATTTTTGATGATTCTGTACATATAAAATAAATAGATATATTTAATTTACTTCAATATTCATTACTTATTGTAATTTAAAAGTGAGATGATGTGTTAAATTGCCTCTGCTGTTGATTGTTCAACTATTTCATTAATTCGTGTAACTTGGTGTCTGTTCAATGCCATTTTAGATATTTCATATTTGATGTTAATAGCTGCACTTATTCTTGTATATGGTCCGAAATCATCTTAAATTTAGTGTTTGTTTGCTTTCTTCATCTATGTGCAGGAGAATTATACCACAATTTCTGATCTTTTTTTTTTCTTTTACTAGCCTTGAGTGTGGCCTGTTCTTTTTCTGTGGACACATATATGTTGTTATAATAACAAAACTGAACTTTGTAACATACACACACACACACATCTATGTGTAGGAGAATTATACTACCATTTTTTTGTTTTGCCCATTAGTAATTCAAAGTATCAAAACAACGCCTAAACGACAGGCAAGATTCATCTACTCAAGTTGTCTTCCTATTGTTGAAAGTGAGGATCTATCTCTTTCTATTGTTTATTCTATCCATTGTCTTAGACTGACATGAATAAAATTCCGAAGGAAAAAAAAACTGACGTGTGAGTAGAAATGAAATTATAAAATTGATACCATCATATTCTAAAGATAGGAGACAAAGTACCTATGCAGTCGAAGAACATACATTGTTTTCAAGAAACATTAATATTTTCTTTAGATTTAGACATGGCATCCTTCCCCCAAAAACATTACAGAGATTAAAAAATTCATTTCATTCACTAGATTCCCAGTTCAAGATTGGCCTCCCTAATGGTTGATTCTCAGTCAAAGTACTGGTTGACCAAGAAGCATCTGCTCTTTTAAGTAAAAGTCCAGTTATTGAAAAGAGCAGTATGGTGTCCACACTGGAAACATTCTCACTCCGACACTCATAGGTTATATTTAATTATCTTTATTAGTGGGCTCGATATATTTGCATAACTTGTCTATTTGTTTTCTTTCTTTTCCCCCTATTTCCACTTTTGTTATATGGGTTCTGTTGTTAATAGTCCACCTCTTTATGTGTTTGCCAATAAATATGGATATCTGATGGCAATGATCTGTTTAAATGTGGATACAGTTTTTCAATGATGAACTGCCCAAATTTAATAATGTCAATGCCTATACATACCAAACAATATACTAATGAGCCACACGTGCTTGGTAAACAGCATGTCTTTAATCACATGCCACTTCAGTTGACAATAAGTTGCAATTAAGGTAAGGTTTCCATATGGATTTCAGTTCCTCATTACCGCAGCTAGAAAGTTGATAGATTTTCTGAACTATCATGCTATTGTTTAATACATACAGTCATGATTTTGTGTGGGTAATTGGTACAAGCGCAGTTCATAGAAGGTGTTAGTTATATGATAAACTGAATTAAAGTTGTTTAAGTTTTATTAAGTTTTTATGGTTATGTAAGTAGACAACATGACAGTGGGAAAGTTTGCACTAAGGATTAGGATGTGAATAGGAATCCTATCAAAACCACTCCTATAGAAGGGGGTGGTTTGCGCCATTAACAACATAGGTAAAGTTGCCAGACTAACCCTCTAACCACCGGACCAATAGTGAGTGCTATAGATCACCTTATTCTATCTACGGGGGTGTTGATAGAATCTGTACTCTTAGGATAGTCTGTGTTATTAGAAAAAAAACGGTTATGCTTTTGTAATAAAGCCATATCTCTTCTCTACCAATATTAAATTGCATATGGTTAGCAGTCCAGTGTATCGATAATAAATTGCAAATGGCTAGTAGCCAAAATATTTTCAATATTAGAATTTGTTCTCTTCTGTAATAAGTCCAAAGTTGGCAGTTTCACAGACCAAAGAAGGAAAACATGCTCAAAACATCCCTTACCCCCATCATATATCTTGACAACTCACGCTATGTTCAAACAAAAACAAATAACCTTTCCATTTTGGTCTGTTTCAGCAAAAGAGGGGAGATGGAAAAGCCAGCCCTTGAGTCTCCTCCCATCCCAAGCTCTGACACCAAGAGCTTCATCTACATTAATGGAAAGAGCAAGTTTGTGGCTGAGGTCAAGAAGCAGTTGTGGCTTGCAGGGCCTCTCATTGCATCCAGCCTCCTTCAGTACATCCTACAGGCTATTTCAGTCATGTTTGTGGGTCATCTTGGTGAGCTTGCTCTCTCTGGCGCTTCTATGGCCACCTCCTTTGCTATGGTCACTGGCTTCAGCTTGATGGTAATGATATTACTCTCTCAAAGACTTTTTTCTTTTAAGGAATAGGGGCTTTATTGGATCATGTGCTTCGAGATATTCATGAGGTCCACTCATTACATTTTACAAAGCAGATACAACCATTGGTATTGTGTCTCAGAAATCAATTTATTATTTGGAGAAAATAAGGTCACTCTCTAGAGACCTATCTCTTTGGTTTTGTTAGAGTTGGAGAAACCCATCTTAAGGAGAAAAAAGAAAAAGAAAAAAACAAAAACATTCACCTTGATGTTGTTAATTCTTTTAAGTAGTAAGTTTTTTTTAAATCTAATATGCACCTATTTGACGAAAAAGTTGAGCTTTTTATGATGAACTCTGATGAGAGATGTACGACATCAGGTCTAGTAGTTGCATTTGTTAAGTAGATACGGGTGTTGGTATCCTTTCCTGAGATAGTCAGAAATAGATTGGTCATGCAAAGTGATGTCTTTCTGATTATTATTATTTTATTATTTTATTATTTTGTCCAGTAAAATAAGATCACTCTCTAAAAGATTTATCTTGATGATTTCATTAGCATTGGAGAATCCCATTTAAGAAAAACACATAAACCAAATAAACATTCACCTCATATTTTGTTTGGTAAGTCCTAGAAGTGGCAATAATTTATTTATGTTTTCAATATGCACTTCTTTGAGGAAAAGAGTTGACCTTTTTATGACAAACTTCGATGGTTTACTGAGACGTATATGTACATCAGGTTTAATCATTGCATTTTAATAAGGCAGATACGTGTATTGGTATCCTGTTTGAAACCGTTAGAAGTTGCAAGAAATAATTAATTTGAACATGCATCTTTTTGAGGAAGTCTTCTAGTGATGAATGTGATGGTTTATTTGAGGTATACATGTGTACAAGAATGACTCGTTAGATCATCAATTCTCTATGATTTTCTCGTTTTACTTGGAAATGAAATACTATTGATGAATGATGCCTATTCTAACTCAGACACTTTGGAAATACTGTTACATCATTCTGATTTTGTTTCAAAAATTGGAAGCACATAGGTTCAATACGTGACCATCATTTCAGAAGGTTTACTTTCTTGATGTGATTTTGTTAATTGTGAATGCTTGCTGAAAGTCCTAAATCCTATTTATGATCCACCTTTGTATTTATGTTCTCTTCTGGCTGAAATTTCTCTGTTTTTTCTGTTTCTGTCCCAAGATACGAATCCCAGATATCAGTGTGTGTATAATTTAATGCAATAAATTCAGTAGCATCAATATCCGGTTTTAACTATTTTTCAAAATTTTGCCCTATGAAACATAAAAATTTAAGTTGTTCACTATTTTATGTTTCATGCCAATGAAGTTAGATGCAGCAATTTCTGAGCGTCATACGTAAAAGATTTGGTGGGAATTTTTTTTCTCAAAAAATATTTTATTTTAAGAAAGTTTATAAGATACAAGGCTGTAAAATATCTAAATTTTCACCCAAAACAAAGTCGTAGCCTCATTGTTTATCTATTGGCTAGAGGGGCCTCGGAAGTGCATTGGAGATTATGTGGGCAATCATTTGGAGCAAAACAACACTACATGCTTGGCATACATATGCAAAGGGCAATGCTTGTTCTTATGACTGTTGCTATCCCTCTATCTATTATTTGGGCATATACCACTCAAATACTTACAATATTTGGACAAGATCCAGAGATATCAGCAGAAGCAGGATTATATGCTCAATGGCTGATTCCATTAATTTTAGCTTTTGGCCTTCTTCAGAGTCTAATTAGATTCTTGCAGACCCAAAACATTGTACTCCCAATTATGGTCAGTTCGGGATTGACCACTTTGCTTCACATTTTAGTATGCTGGCTTCTAGTGTCCAAATCTGGCCTAGGAAACAGAGGTGCTGCCTTGGCAAATGCTATCTCTTGTTGGATCAATGTGTTTCTATTGGCACTTTATGTCAAAATTTCCCCTTCTTGCGAAAGGACTTGGACTGGCCTTTCGACGGAGGCTTTCTATGGTGTTCTCAGCTTCATATGGGTTGCAATTCCATCAGCCGTTATGGTCTGGTGATCGTCATTTTTTTCATTTAACTCATAGTGTGCCAATTCCTAACTTAATTGTGATTTTATATGTCCTGGTGTAGCTTGGAATCTTGGTGTTTCCAGTTGCTGGTGCTTCTCTCTGGCATCCGCAGCTAGAAACATCAGTGTCATCCATCACGTAAGGTTTCTTTCTATAATTAAAATTATAAATACAACTTTGATATCTCATTTTGTAATTTGTTCCTACATACTAAGAGTCCTCTACCTTCTCAGTCTTAACACTGTTGCAATGATATTCCTGATCCCCTCTGGACTTGGAGCCGCTGTAAGGTAAGCTAAATAATATAAGTAAGTTACAAGAAACCCCATTAGTCTAAATATTTTTTAAAGAATCCCCCTCACGTAAAAAGTTTAACAAAACTATGATTTATCAATGATACATTAGCTTTCTAATGGAGTTTGATTCTTCAGATGTCTGAATAGACGTCGACATGCAGAATTCTCAGTTAATTGTAAAAAAATATTTTTTTTTTACTTCATCCAAAAACTAACTTTTTTTCTCTATTTTCTTCTTTTCAACTACTAATATCTGTGAACTTTTGAAGTGCAAATATCTTTCGAAATTTCTATTCAAGTGCAAATTTGTATCCGAACATTTTAAGAACAAATTTCCTTGCAACAATAATGATCTCATAAACGGTCACCAGATGAGGTGGTTCTTATTGAAATTTCTAGATGAGGGGTGTTCTTAAAACACAAGGTATAGATGAATGGGGTTTCTTGTAATTTACCCAACTGCCTATAATTAAAATTGTGATGCATAGTTTGAGATTCTACTAGTTCTTACGTGCCTCTTTTGTAGTACACGAGTTTCAAATGAACTTGGTGCTGGTCAGCCCCAAGCAGCTCGCTTAGCAGTAAAGGTTGTAATTTCTTTGGCCGCTGCAGAAGCCTTAATAGTTGGACTGACCATAATTTCGATCCGTAACATTTGGGGTTATGCATATAACAAAGCAGATGAAGTGGTGAGGTATGTGGCAGTTATGATGCCGATCCTTGCAATATCTTACATTGTGGATGGAGTCCAGTGTGTACTTTCAGGTTTGAAACTTGGTAGGATATACTTTATTAAATATTGGATTCATTAAATTTTCTATGATGGTCTATATATTTTACTACATAATGTTGTTTAGGCACCGCTACAGGATGTGGTTGGCTAAAAATTGGTGCATTTGTTAACCTTGGAGCTTATTACATTGTGGGCATTCCTGGTGCAATTCTTTTGGCTTTTGCCTTGCACATTGGAGGAAAGGTGAATCTCTTGTCCTTCTTTTACTCATATTCAATGAAATTTTTAAATATAGTTTCATTTGTTTAAAAATTTTGTGGGGTTCGGTATGTTGTGATAAACAGGGCCTATGGATAGGAATTATATTAGGTCTGATTTGTGCAAGCTTTGTTGCTTCTAATGATTACCTTATGCACTGACTGGGAAAAGGAAGTAACCACCCCTGCAAATCTTATCTACATTTTATTACTATTTATCTTATTTGAACTAATTAGACCCTAGGAATTATAACATTTTGACCTTGTGTTTGCATATGAATTCAAGTCTTTCTTAATTCCAGATCTGCTCATAGAATGAAGCTAATTCTTAGTGCACTAAACATTTAGATCCGGGGTTATGTGAACTTTGGGGTGTCTCACAAAATCCCCCTAAACATCAAACTTTTCTCGCTGTAACCCCTCACTCCCCCTGTAATAACTCCAATTTTTCAGTTAAGAACAATTATAATTTTATAAAATATGAATTATCAGAGCAATTATGAAAACTATTTGAGTTAGTTGTTTTTAGTATGTAAATACTAAAAATAAAGGGCTTTTACGTATATAATAGTTTATAGTAGGATGTCAATGGATATTGTAACATGTCTGAGGGGTTCGTTGCAATTAAACACTTTATAAATGGGAAAACCCTAATTGCCGCATATATTGTGGTTTCCTAATAAAAACAAAAAGAAACCCTTGCACAGAGAGAGGTAGAGCCGCAAGAGTCATAAAAAAAAGAAAAAAAAAGCAAACATCCATGGAGCAATGAGGGGCTTTGGGATCAAGAACATTTATCAAGGTATATTTTTCTCCCCACTTAGAAATACATGTCTATATCTCATTGTTTGAAGTCATGGCCATGGTAGAACCAAAGTTTGGCTCTGTTCCCTTTTGTTTTTGTCTTTATACATGACCATTTAATTTTTGCCTATGACTATGGGTTCCATTATAAAATTAGAAAGTTACATTGATTGACCGTGATGGTAGGGTATAGTAGGGTATGTTCATTGATTTTAGTATAGTTAATTAAATGGTGTATGATAAGTTAGTATATCCTGAGATTATTTAATGGGTATTCGGGTGTTAGGTTATACGGTATTTCTGATGGTTATTTGTATATATTATGTAGGAATCCCAAGTGACTTCGAGAAGGCGTCGTGACTAGTACTCCAATAGTCTTTCGTGTTTGTTGTAAGTGGTGAATTTATGCATTTTGTGCTGCATATTTTTCATATAAAGTTATATTAAGTATATACAGATTTGTTCCGAATGGATTATATCATTTTGTATGATTTATTCATATCTCAGTTGTTGGTTTGATTGTATTTTGTGATGCACGCAGATATATGGTATAAGCGTATGCTTATTTTCTTTGTTGATGATCATGTCTTTTCATATAGTAATAAGTTGAGATGAATATGTGGTTAATTAATTTCACTATTGGTTGGCCTTTAGCAATTCTTTATAAAGTATTTGGTTTTATGAACTTTGTTCATTTTTCTTAAAGCATATGCATCTCAAGTCAATATGCCAATACATGTCGGGGATAAGTAAGTCATCTAAACAGGGCTCAATATGCCTTTATGAGGTTTTTATTTTAACGCTAAGAGTTCAAATTTGGGTCCCACCGTCTCGGAACCACGGGCATAATAATTGTGGGGTTTACCGAGTCAACCAGGGTATGAAGTGTTGACCACATTGAGACGTGACCTACTTATTCTCCATCTCATGAAATTTTTATTTTAAAGATATTGTATCAAATTTGTGAGCTCATTGCTGATTTTTATCATTTTAATAATTCGCTTATCAAGTGAAATTATTTTAGTTTTGCAAAATTAGTGTTTAATATATAAATTTATCCACTTATTGAGTTGTGAACTCATTGTGTTATATTCATTCTTTTCAGAGACTCGGGACTAGGTGGAGTTTGTGGTCCCTAAATTTGTAAAAGGGAACAATGAATAAAATTTACAGATTGCTACCTTTCTTCTAGGTGAAGATTGAATAAAGTCTTCGATATGTAGTTGATAATTGGAAGTTTTGTAATAATGTAATATTTTCCCTTTAGGTTGACTTTTATTTTAAGTTGGGGAATATTTATTATCTCAAGTTAATTTGGATTAATATTGACTTTTAGATTATTGAGAGTATTTGTTGTTAGTTTTAATTTAAGAGGAGATTATTTTTGGTGGTCTTCTGATGTTTGTAGATTTCTGGAGGATACTTTCACAGGTTTAGTCCGGCACCAATGTTCCTTTTAGTTTTAGAAATTGGGGTCGTGACAAAATGGTATCAGAGCTTAGGCTGTAGGTCCTAGTTAGATTTGTAGAAAAATATACCTTGGCAAATTTTCTTGATCCCAAAAGCCCTCATTGCTCCATGGATGTTTGCTTTTTTTTTTTTTTTTTTGAAGACTCTTGCAGCTCTACCTCTCTCGGCGCAAGGGTTTCTTTTTGTTTTTATCAGGAAACCACAATATATGTGGCAATTAGGGTTTTCTCATTTATAAAGTGTTTAATTGCAACGAACACCTCAAACATATTACAATAACAATTGACATCCTTCTATAAACTATTATGCACATAAAAGCCCTTTATTTTTAGCATTTACAGACTAAAAACAACTTACTCAAATAGTTTTCATAATTGCTCTAATAATTCATATTTTATAATTGTTCTTAACTGAGATATTGAAGTTATTACTGTAGGATCGTTGATCTAACACATTAAAACACTAGAATGGGGTGAATAGTGTTTTTAGAAAAATTTATGCAAAATAGATAATAAATTGTAACAAAGATAGCAACAAACACACAAAATAACAATCACAAACACAGTGATTTTATACTGGTTCCACCTCCTTGGTATACATCTAATCCTCAAGCAAATCCCGCTTGAGAGTTTCCACTATAATTTTGAAAATTCTTACAAAATAAAAAAATAAACCTGACCAATTTGCAAGCCCATGCAAATTGCAACAATCTCTAACACGAGATCAACAACTCTCACACCTGAGAGTCCCTTTTTGAAGAAGAATTACAATTCCTATAAGCCTTGAAGTGTTGGTGATGTGCAGCAGTGGCTTAGGAACTTTT
>JBAKGM010075571.1:2914-13499 GCA_037177215.1 Asparagus racemosus
TTTCTAAGCTTAACCATTTTATGGATAGGGAAATATTTCTTTAGAAAAATGGTAACAAATTCATCCTAGGTTTGGATAGAATTTATGGGTAAGCTATACATCTATTTCTTAGATTTGTTCTTAAGAGCAAATGGCATAAATTTAAGCTTGATTGCATTCTCAGATAGTTCCCTAATCCTAATCATAAGGCAAACTTCCTCAAACTCAGAGATAAAAATGTAAGCGTCTTCAGTTTTATTTCTTAAGAATTTCGAAAGCATGTTTATGAAGTGCGGTCTAAACTCAAAATTAGTTTCATTGATATCGGGTAGCTTAGTGCAAGATGGGATTGTATTTCTAGCAGGATAACACATATCTTGAAGAACGAGTAGATTAGCATTAGTCATTTCTTTGGTCTCAAAAATTTGGTTCAACACAAATTAAACAATTGGTATTATCCCTAATCCAAACTTGCTTACACCAAAATAAATTCTTTTTAGATTTTTCCTTGTTTTTTTAACTAAAAAGGAAAAAAGAAAAAAATTCTAAGAAAAACAAAAGTTAGGTGTTTTTATAAAGAAAAATTAAAAGACCTAAAAGATAATGAGAAGAAGGAGAAGGATAAAAGAAAAAACTAACTAAAATAAATCAAGAGCAATCACTTCGAAACAATCACCCTTAATTCTAGAGTTAAACCTAAACTCAACTAGACTAGCTCCTAACCAAAAACTCATTGAGTGAAAAGATTGAAGTTTACTCGGTCAGTTAGCCAGGTAAGGATAGTTCTAGAGGGAGGTCAAAGACCAATTAAGTATCTCGTTCCTGGCAAAGTACTTTATGCAGCTCCTAAACTTTGCGTTAGACACCAACGGATTCAAGTAAACTTAGACTGGTTAACTTAACGATTTTTTGTTCATTCATGAGCTCGAATCCTTAGGGGCCAACGTCTAATGAGTTTTAAAAGGCTTGGTTTTGTGTCGTGAGGAATTAATGATTTGGGGGCTAAGGAAAGGGTGATGAAATCCCTCACCTTATCTTGATTAGGGGGTGTTGCCCTTAAGAGTATTTTCAAGTCTGTGTCAAATCAAGATGCTCAAATCACTTAGGTGAATTCCTACTATTACATGCAATGCAACTCTAGGAATTAAAAACAACTACAAAAGGATGCAAAAATAAAATTCTTTTATTTTTTTAATTAGGGTTAACAATCAAACAAATGGGAGAAAGAGAGCACTTGTTTGAATTTATTATCTTGTTAGTAATTGTCCAAGTGGAGGATGAATTTTATTAGGGTTGACAAAAGTAAAAATTTTTTAGATCCTAATTGTCTTTAATTGTGAGAAACTAACTAAATGGTGGAATTGAAAATACTAGAAAGAGGACTTACTTTTTCAAGTAAATATTCAATCTTCACTCTTCAATCCTCGATCTTCAATCTTCAATGTAATTCCTTCACAAGAAAACATACAAATTAAAAAACTAAAATAGAAAAATCCTAATTATACAAATCTTCCCTGACAACGACTTTAAAAACTTGATAGGGGATAAATAAAATAAAGTTGCAAGTACACAACTATCAAGTTGTAGTATAAAGATCCTTTGAGAAAGGTATTGTAGGAAATAATCCAAATTGGTTACTAAGTTGTGTGTGGACAATTAAGAGTGATAATATGATGTGGAGAGATATGAAGAAAGTGTAATTATTTACAAATAAAACAAAACTTGATTAAGAAGGGAGAAAGAAAGATGAAGAAAGTAGAGGAAAATAAAATTAAGAACAAATAAAGGAAAATCAAGAATAAATAGGAAAATCACAACAAGTACAAGATAGAGGAATCAATTAGAGAAATGAGGAATCTAGAATTGAATCTACTAGTCAATTTCACTTAGAATTTATAAACTATTCTCTTTTTATTACATTTTACTTTAGATTTATTAAGCATAGACTATCAAACCACATAAGAAAAGTATAACCTATCAAATTATCATTTAAGTAAAATTAACATTCATGAAAAGAATAACAACTAGATATTAATTTTAGAATTCATAAATATAACCTATCAAACCACTCAAGATAATAATAGATTTTCAAAATTTTCTTCTACCAATTAGTTCTCTAGTTAATTATCTTAAACATGATCATTTTGGGCACAAGAGAGCAATTCACAAATCATAAAAGAAATCACACTAGTTTCATACAATTCTAGAATTCCTACAAAAGTTTAGTTCCACATTATAGAAATTAAAAATAAAAAAATAAATTCTAAACTAGAGAGTATGAAATAAAGGGAATAAAAATATAAGAAAAATAAAAACTAAATACAAAAATAAGAGTAACAACGAGCAAATAAAGATCTAAACTATGAACATACAAATAAATCTAAACTATAAAAATAAAAGAGTATAAAAAAAATCTAAACTATGCAAGAAAATAAATCTATAGTACAAAATAAAAATACAAGAAAGTAAAAGAATATGAAAATAAATCTACTCTACCAGGTCTCAAAATAAATCTAATCTACTAGAAGAAAAAAAATAAAACCCTAAAATGTAAATATCTAAAGCAAGAAAATAAAAGAGAAAAAGGAAAACTTACATTGCAAGACGGTTCTAGCCCCTTGAATGTAAATCTCCATCTTTATCTTCATATTCATCTTCATCAACCAATAAAGAGAAGAAAAGAAAAATCTGAAGAGGTAAATTTTTTTATTAATTACAAATAAAGTTTACAATTTTGGAAGGTCTTCTCAATTAAGAGTAACCCTCCTCTTTAAATAGAATTTTATAAATTTTCACACTCAAATCCCTCACACTCTATCCCCATTTATAGCCTACAGTAAGCAATAAGAGTCAATAGATTTTACTTGGGCTCTAAGAATTAAATCTTAGCCTTAAAACGAATCAGTTATAGATCAACGAGTTGACCAACCGATTAGAATTTTAAAATTCTAAAAATTTAGATAGCTCCGTCTTGTCGAGAAAGGCGATTTCATATATCATATGTTAAATTTCGCCTTCTGGATTTGGAGATATCATTGTTTCTTTACGGCTTATCATCCTGAATATGATTTTGACTTGATTTTTTTTCATATTGGATCCTTATTTCTTCGGTTTCTATAAACTGCTTGGCTTGATCCCGGGCTTCAATAAAAGGTTAAAAAAAATGAGGAATTTGAGTTCTTTTTGAGCTCTTATTCATTAATTCTTCAATTCCTGTATATTAAGAAAAAACACGTTATTAGTGATATATTTATTTAAATAAAATAGATAATGTGGGTATAAAAATGTAATAAAATGTGATGATCAATTTGCCATAAAACCACAAGATCAAAGGCTCAAAGACAATTAATTCCTAATTTTTTGAAGGGGGAAAGCTGTAGATCAAAGACCTATTACCATAAAAAATAAAAAATTGCACAAATCATACCTGAAATTTCTGAATTTGCTAAAATCAAGTAATAATCACAGTGATTCCCTAAGAAAGGCGCTGCCTTTTTTTCAATATCTAAGAAAAATCAAAAGAAATCAGCAGAGATCCAAGGCAGATTAAAGGGGGAAAATCGCAAGCATCAAATTATTATAGATCCAAGGCGCAAATAGAGAAATAGTGGGAAATGGCGCTGACCCAAGCCAACAATCTGATTTGCCCCAAATTATTGTAGATCTGACAAAAGGACACAAGAGATGAGGTTTACATCCATTTCCGCTTGATTTTGAAGTAAATCAGGATGAGAAAATTGGCTTAGATGGAGCTCTTTTCCGCCATTTCAAACCCTAGCTCCCTCCGCGAACGAAACACAGACAAAGAAATGATGAGACATAAAAATTTCGATGTGCACATTGTGTCAGGAGAAGAAAAGGGTTTTCGGGGGCCTTTTAAGAGAACTAAGCACCCCCTTATTTCAAAACACCTTTTAGGTGTTTTAAGTTTAGTGTTTTGGTTTTGAGTTTGAGAAGGTGTTAATGTAATATCTAACATAATACATTAAATATAGATGATATGTAGTTATTATCAATATGTTTATTATATTATATTATACTATATTATAGTTAATCTAATATATTACTAATATTTTGTAAATAATATAAAATATATTAATAAATAAAATTTCATATATAATAATATAATAACATATTAAATACTAATATTTAATAAGTTGATAGTGTATTATATAATAATATAGTTAAAGCAATATAAAAATAAAAATAAAAATAAAATATAAATAAATTTATAAAAAATACTATAAAATAAATTATTAATAGTAAATAATAATATAATAATCATGTAATAATATAGTATACAATATTTATATAATCACTATAATATTATTATTATTTAATAAGTATTATATAGTAAATTAATAATTATAAAATGTTATGTAACAGTAACATATTTAATAATAAAATAATAATATATTAATGTTATAGTGGGCCAAACTAGTGTTCACACATCATGATGTCTTTTTTCACAAGAACACAACAAGAAAAACACCATGGTATCTAAATAAAGCTTTTAGATTTTTAAAGATTTACTGGATTCATGACATGGTCATAAATCCGAAATACAAATCCAATGGCCAAATAGCCCTAAGAACTTTCCCAATTAGGGCTGTCCACATTTGTCTACGGTTTGAGCCAGGGCAAAGTCCGAAAACCCAGGCCGAGGCTAGGCCCAGGCCCGAGCTATTTCGTCAAAATCCACACCGGATCCGACCCAGCCCGGCTAGGAAAATGGCTGGGCTGGATGCTCGGTTCCGGCGGGATATGTTGGACCGAGCTGGGACATCTCGACCCAGTGTCCAATGGTCAAAATGGTTAAGAAAATGACCGTAGGACCGGGTTGATCAGGCTAGCCCGGATCCGGCCCGGTCAAAATGGTCAAAAAAATGACCGTTTGACTAGGCGGGCTGAGCCCGGCCAGGTCACAACGGTCACGAAAGTGACTGTTGTAAGTGACCGTTGTGGCCAAGCCTGCCCAGACCCGGCCCGCCCGGACCCAGCCCGGTCCGGACTATCATAACAGCCATTTTTGGCTTTTCTCCAAAATACCCCCAAAAAGGGTCCAAAAAAGACGAACATTTGAGGATATTTTGGTTATTTAGCTAGGGGCTGCCTCTATAAATAGAGGGGCTTTTCATTTATTTTTCTCATCCAAAACTCATAGAGGCGGTTTTCATTTATTTTTCTCATTCAAGACTCATCTTCTTCTCTCTCATACTCTTTTATACTCTCCTATACTCTCTAATACTCTCTTACACTCTCTAATTCTCTGATCAAATGGCTTCCTCCTCCGATTATCAACTCGTGACATCAGAATGAGTCCTACTTTGCTACACCTACAGGTGGTACAACTACTCCTCCTACTCCTATCGATGTTGATCTCGAATTGTGTGGCGATGATACCGCACCTAGGCCTCCTAAAAGGCCAAGATCTGACGTGTGGAATTTTTTAAGAAGATAGAAGTCACCAAGGATCAACATAGTAAACTTCTGACCCAGAAGGCTAAATGCGCATTGTGTGGCTATATTTTTCAAGCTCACCATAAAAGCGGCACCAACCACCTCAAGCGCCATTTGGGAAAACACAACCGAGCTCAAGCGACAACGTCTCAAGGAGACATCTGTCAATCTATGTTCGCCCAATCTCAACCTCCGGTAGCCTCGGAGCTTAAAACTACGACGCAATTAAAGCCAGGAAATGCGTCATCAGGTTTATCATTCTTAAAACCCTTCCGTTTAAATTAGTAGAAGATGATGAATTTGAAGATATGATTAGAGATGGTTTTTATCCCTCATTTAAAAACATTTCTCGTCAATCTTGTCAACGTGTTATTTTGAAATATTATCACGAAGAACAAATAAAAATAATTTCTTATTTTCAAAACTTAAATTATAAATTATCTTTAACTTATGATATTTGGACATCTAGAGCACAAACTGGTTATTTATGTATTACAGCACATTGGATTGATGATAGTTGGCAAATGTTTAAAAGGGTTATTTCTTTCATTTTATTTGAAGATTTACACATTGGTGTTAATATTACAAATTTAATAATAGATGAACTTTCAAAATTTGAAATTTCTGAAAAAGTATTTTCTCTTTCATTAGATAATGCAAAGAATAATAATGTAGCTATAGATCATATCAAATTATTTTTAATATTGCCATGTCATGGTGATATTTTTCATATTAGATGCATGTGTCATATATTAAATTTAATTGTTTAAAATGCATTTAATGAAATTAAACCCATGATAGAAAAGGTTAGGACTATAGCTTATGCTCATAATGCTTCCAAAAGATGTTGACCACAGGTAGAATTTCACCTATGCAATGTTAAATATAGCAATAGAGATTTTATTACTTTTTATACTTCTAGTTCTAGCTCTGGTAGTATGTATGGAATAACTGATGATGAATGGACAATTATATATAGTGTAAATGAAATGTTATAAATTTTTTATGATGCTAGTATGTTATTATCTGTTGTTATTTGCTAACTATTATTCAAGCTGCTTTACAAGTTTAAATATTCAAACTTTTCTTAATAATTATCGTATGGATGAATATTTTAGAAATATGATTTTTCAAATGGAAAGTAAATTTAATAAGTATTTTAGACCTATTGCTATTATTTTAAGTTTGGGAGTTCCTATTGATCCATGTTTAAAGGATGTTGACCTTCAAAATTTATTAAATAATTTATATGGGAACATGATAATAGAAACAGATGATGGTCCTGTTGCAGCTCTTACTCATCATAATACTATTAAATATTATTTTCCAAAATTATATGAGGAGTATGCAGGTAGATATGGTGTAGGTACACATCAATCTACAAGTTCCGCTTCTATGAGTTCAAGCCGGGGTGTCACGCCCCGCTTCTCAAATTACATGGTAATGGGACGCGAACAGGCCTGCGACGTATTAGATCGAGGAGAGTAAAATAAAAACTCTTCTCCTCAACCCTATACGCCAAGCGTCAAGCATTAATCATAATAAAACAATAGGTCTCCCAATCACAGTCACGATCAACAAGAATGCAATAAACAAATCCAGAATTACATGATTGCATATCACCAAAGAAAATATCATTCTAGATAAAAATAAATAACAGTTTAATACATCCAGATAAAAGCTAAACTGAATAGTCAAAAGAACATCTACTGAACTAAAGAAAAGTATGATGAAGTCTAATGTCCAACATCTACTTCATAAATGAAAAGAATAGGCTTCTGTCGGTTCTTCTGCCCCACGGTACGGCACTCCTACTGGGAATACTCAGACTCCGATACCTTTCCAAACGAGACCTATCCGTTATCTAAATCTGACGTACACAAAGAGAATGGAGTACGTCAGCGTGTATAACACACGGCAAGATTCCACAACAAAATGATGGTATAATGATAAATATAAATGAAGTACAAGTAATCAAAAACTGTGAATGATACAGGTATAATAATTCGATTAACTATTTATGTATATCCGAGTGATTAATATTTAGAAATCTACAAAGTGAGACGTAGTATGTCGAGCGAAATAATCCAAACTAGGAAACCCTCATGTATGTACCATATGTCTCGGGTTGTAAAATAACTGAATATTAACCCCAAACTATACACGGTTGGAACATATAACTGGAATAGGCATCAACATGTATCTCATGTGTCCATACAACCAGGTGTCCTAACTGACGAATATCTCTACTTGATGTTAGAGTCTAGCCATTCTATATTAGGTCTCTGGTCTATATCTCACAAGAGTCAACGTTCATATACTTAGATAACTGACTGTTCATATTCCTCTACGCGCACCCAATGCCGCAAAATGATTCGGTCAAAGGACTACACACAATCTAATTCTGGCTTGTCCAGACACAAGCAAGACTCAGGTGATGAAACGATTTTACTGGCCACGTGTGAAACGATTCACTGGCCTAAAAACTAACCTCAAGTGCGAAACGATTCACTTAGAGTGAGTCTGGAAGATACATCAACAGTCACATCCGATAACATGAACCCAGACTTTCCCACCCCAAGGTCTCGAGTAATTACAAGTTAACGATATGATCAAACAGATCACTGGTTCACCTCCTAAACATAGTCAACTTACTCACATATGTCAATAAGTCTCGTTCATCACGCACAAGTCCTAGGTCATGAACTACTAACGGTCCTCAATGCAACAAGATAGTGAAAATGTGACAAACTCTACGCAACATCAAATAGCATAATAGGTGCATGAAAATGCTCGTAAAATAAGAATAATAATTTAGAACAAAATACGATATGCGTGAACAATACCTATGAATAGTTAAATACGCATGCAAATCGAAATCATCAATATCTCGCTAATCTGAATCCCGAAACGTCTCATAAAATCATCGGTGACTGGAAAACACGTAGTTTAATAACAGCGAAAAAGAAAACTGAAAATAACGTGTGTTTCATGCATGAAATGTCACGGTTCATATCACATATACGATCACAATTAAAATAATCAAAATAATCTTCTTCCTAACAAAAATAATCTTTTTCTCAAAAATCCCTTTTAAAATTAGATTTTCATCGTGTATACTTTTCCTCAATATTCCTTTGATAAAATAATTCTTTTAAGAATATTTTTCCTCACGATTATTTTGAAAACATTATTTTCAGCTACCTATTTCTGATAAAAATAATATCTCACATAACCTCACTAACAACATTGCATTCAACATCAGTCAGTGCCAGGCAGTTCACAATATATCATCATCATCAAGTGTATATAATAATTCATAAATAATCTAAAAATTTAAAATACAAGTAAAAAGGGTACGAGATCTCGCCTACGAGTGAATCGGCTGCGGATCGGAGCTGTGGTGGGTCACGACAGGTTCCATAGCCTAGCTAGAAGTCAAACAGTTAGATTATATAAGAAAAGTGTTAGTAACGACGAGCGATATTCGAAGTGGTACAACAAGAGATATACAATGAGCCTAAGCGAAAGGAAGATACCGTGTGATAGATGATGTATAGGGCTACGATCCGGCGATTACGGTGGTGGAAACGGAGGCCGGAGGAGATCGGAATTTGCGTGCGAAGTCGGATAATCGCTGCAGTTTTCTACAGTGCAAGATCTAGCTGTTCGGGCTGCTGTCGCTACAGAACGGCGACGACGGCAGTGAGCAGAGGCTATGGCGAAGAGGAGGAGGAGGTGGCGGCATTGCGATCACAACCCGCAGACGAGCGGCAGAGAGAAGGAGGCGACAAGGAGGTGCGGCAGCGGTGTGGTGTTGGCGGGTGATGGGTTGAGGCACGGGCGGTGCTGCCGGCACGGGGAAGGTGCTGGCGGTGCGGGGAAGAAGAAGTGGGGGCGGTCTTGGCTGAGGGGTGGCAGCGTGTGGGGAGGAAGAGGGGCAGTGGTCGTGGCTGAGGGGGTGAGCAGCGGTGTTGTGGGTGAGGGGTGAGCGGGAAGGTGGGGGTGAGTGGCACTGCGGGTTGTGGCTGGGGCAGTCGTGGGTGTTGGCGGCACGCGGGGAGAGAGGTAGGGAAAGACGGAGGTGGCGATGTTGCTGGTGTTTGTGGGTGATCGTGCGGTTGCATTTAGGGGAAAGGGTGTGCGGGGCAGTGCTGGTCAGAGCTAGGAAGGGGGTGGCGGCGGAGAGGAGAAGAGGGACGGTGTGCCGGGAGAAGAGGTGCGACGGACTAAAGGGGTGAGGCTACGGGTTGAGGTAGTGGTAGTGGGTTGAGGGGGAGAGGCAGAGCCGGTGTTGGCTTGGAATGAGAGATGGTGAGAGAGAGAGTCGTGGGTACGGGAGAGAGGGTGATGAGAGAGAGTACTGGGAGGCTACAGATGTTGCGTTGAGAACGGAAGAGAGAGATGTAGGCGTTGAAAATTGCCTATAAGTGCCCAAACGTGACTTGTGACGATGGATTGACGATCAATGACCTATCCGACGATGCAACAAAGAACCGCTGACGACGTAACCGTGCCACAAACATATAAAAGCGAGTCGACGAACGCATGAAGTGAGTCGGCGAGGCGTGCAAGCCAGTGAAGCAATGAATTGTGGGATAAATCCAACGGCGAAGCTACAGATCAGTGAATACCGACGAGATGGAATCAGCTAGACTCAAACGTCGACAGAACTGAACTAATTAAACTTCAAAATTGATGAAACAATCAATCAGTCTCGGGAATCGATGTGACCAAATGAATTAGGCTCAGAAAAGAGGCTAAAACGAAGCGACGAGGGCACCGAGGCCGAGGCAACTCGGCCTTGACTGAGGTAGCTCACTCGAGGGGGGTCTCATTCGAGGGGGCTGGATCTTTTGGGCTAGAAACTTTGGCAAAGGTGGGGAATTTTTGGATCTGAGCTGGACTTTTTCACTGGCAGGAATTTAAAGTTCTAGACTTCTTGCACATGAGAAGCTCTTCCTGACGCACATCTACGCATCGAGCAAAGGAGTTTGAAGAGATCTAGATCAGATCTACGGTGATTCCCTCTAGATCTAAGCTTTGTATTGATCTCGAGAAGAGCTGTGACTTCGCTTGGTCGATTTCATTTACTTCAGGCGATCTATTTCCTTCGTGAAATAGTCCCCTCAATCTCGTAGATCTT
>JBAKGM010075610.1:0-13496 GCA_037177215.1 Asparagus racemosus
AATTATTAGTGGTATATTTATTCATATAAAATGGATAATGAGGGTATTAAATTGTAATTAAAATGTGATAATCAGTGCTACTCTTCCAACTCCTACTAGAATTGGAGAGTCTGATATATTGTCATCCTCATCAGAAGTCTTTAAACAACCAATCTATATCGCGTTGCTGAAATAGGTGCTAGTGTAGGATCGACTGTCATGTCAACGGTTGGATCAGATTCTAGGACACTAGAAGTGCCATCAAAATCAGCCACACGCTTAAACTCACCACTTGCAGGAAGCAATGTAGGAGCTGCCCTACCCATGGTCCCCAAAGAGATAGACGAAGCGTCAATTATCCGAGCAAAGAAATTACGCAAGATTGGTTAGAGAAAAGTATACATGGCATATAAGAAGACACGCCAACATCGCCATCGAAGCTCGCATCGTCAAGTTTAGTAAGATAGGCATCAGTGTCAAGCTCATAATCCATCTTCTCCTCATCATCTAGATTATCTTGATCGAGAAGAACGGGCACTTTGCATGTATACAAAAAGCACGCGTCAGCCAAATGCATTTCAAATAGCTTGATACAAAGATAAAAGTAAAACTCACTTGCGGGCTCAGCTCTAGGCCCCTATGAAGGAATCGCAAGAGACTCTTCTCTAATCCCTGAAGAGCCTATGGGTGTAGGTTCAAGCGCCAAAGGCAGCAAACATTGTTTCTTTAAAGGTGTTGGGAAGGATGAGCTTGTAATGGCCTCTTTCCCCTATTTCCTCTACCTCTACCGCGTGCTCCATGGCGAGCTGCATATTTAGACGGTTCTCAGATGCTAACACTAATCGATCTTCGAGGGGTAGGATGCCCACTCTGTGCCTCCTAATCTTCATCATCTCACACACGTTCTGCTAGAAAATCTTGAAGTTCAGGAGCCCTATTTTACGAACCCTTCTAGAGATGCTCCCTATATTTCTGGGTAATCCACCATAAACCCGTCTTGTTCACCTAAAAGTTAGGATTGGAAGCAGTAACCCTGATACCATTTACAGAACTCGAATGTCATATAATAATTAGGTATGTGACAGGGAAGTGAAAATCTGACTCTTGTAGCCCTAGCAGTAAAATGATACCAAGCACGAGCCCCATCTACCAAACTTCCCATGTGTAACAATCCAAGATTTGGATTCCTAATGTAGAGCTGGTCATAACCAAACTAACAAGTAAATTAGCAAGGCAAGTAGGGCTCAATATAACATTAAGTCCCATTCAGCCCACTATTAAGGTGAACTGATCAAATATTCACCAACCAGTTAAAACACCCACTGGGTAAACAAGTGAAACCTGTACTGATTATGCCATGTTCAAACTCGTCCCCAGGACTTATATCATCAATCTCAGGAAAACAACAGTAAAGGCAGTAGTGATCCTTATTTTGAAGTAGTCTACGAACCCCTGCAGGATATTTGATCTCCACTTCGACCATTCATACCTCTCAAGCAATGAAATGCCCACTCCACTTGGTGTAGCAATTGACAGTAATGAAGAGTAGTGTAAAGTGAACCATGTCACAAGATATGTATATAGTAGCTCTACTCTAGGATTTGGGACTTGATCCCTCGGATAACCATCTTCCTACTTCAGGTATTCAGTAGCTAATTCCCTTAGTTCGTGATGGATGTAACTAACCATCACCGGTAGAAGGGCCAAGTTATACCTGGCAGCAAGCAACATGGTAGGGAATAACACCTTTAAGGAAATGTGATCCTTTGGTTAAGCAGGCATAATGTAACCTTTCAACCCGATCGAGGAAAATCCCGTAAGTAGAGCCAACTCAGATATTGGCTCTTTTTCTTGGTGGTGGAAGCACTCGAATTTATCACCTGCATGGAACCCGCATTCGTCTGATTCAGCAAAATGAAATACTTGGCTGTCCTTGAATATTCGAGTTCTAATTTTAGCCTCTGTAACTGGATGGATCGAATCTACATTCCCCTTTTTACTAACGTTGGAGAATGGATACTCGACCCAAGGAACGCAAGCAATGGTAGAATCATGTCCAGCATTTGCAACAGTCCTTTAACCGATAAGGAAGTGGCATACCAATTCCTGGAATGCCTATCCAACTTGAGCCATCTATGAATAAGTGCTCAACTCTGCATTGGCTGGGAAGAATTCTTCATATGGACGATCTCCCACGGGCAAACGCAACATTTCAAACATCTCATGCAAAGAGATCTCCATCTCGCCCACCAGAGTGAAGAAAGTGTTTTTATCAATATTGTACAGCTCCAAGATGTTGTACAACACAGGCACACAAATCTCAGCACCGTATTTCAAGGCTCTTACTACAGAATAGAGCCCCGACCTTCTTAACCTCCCCTCAAAGGTGATGAGGGCGAAGTTCACCAAACGGGTCCACCATTGAGTATCCGTCGATTTGATCCAACTAGGGAATCTAGTATCCCCATCAGGATATTATGCATCGGTCTTAGCGCGCTCGTTCCTAAAGATGTTCTGGACAACAACAACTTCATTAATGGGAGCATCCACATGAATGAAGCTTGGATGCAAACCTATGACATTGACTCCATAGAGCCCCTCTTGACGAAAGCCACCGTCATGTTTTAGAGAGCCCACCTTGACGCTATCTTCTTTGTTGATAAGAGTATAGCACATTAAGGTGGGAACGATGAGAGGCTACAAGTACATAAAAGATATTAGATGCTCTATCGCTGGCAAGTAATAACGACGATCCTCTTGGGAGTAGTACCAGTGCTCCTTCTCCCAATTGAATATGGAGGTGCTATTGGGATTGCTATCCCCAAAAAGAAAGTGAGGCTTCCCATGACGTACCCTCGTTGGGAATGAAGAACTTGGCATCTGTGATCATCTCCCGCAAAGTTCGATAATCCCCTGATCGTATAACTTTGATCATTTCTTGGCTACTTCCCTCTTGAAATAAAGGAACACTCCCTTCAAAAGCATGTGTCACTTCAAAATCACAACTCCCATTGTGACCATAGTGCTTATGGTAGTCAACAGGAGCCTTTGAATAACAAACTGCACAGAAGGCAAATCGGACAAAGATCGAATGAAATCAACCAAGTCTTCACATTCAGATGTGAAGTTCACCATAGGTGAACCTCACTCATAAGTGAAAGTCATCCTTATCAACTAAGTGTTGACAAGATGAGTGAAGTTCACAATGAAAGTAGCGAACTTCAGCACCGCAATCAAACTCGCTCAAGAGATCACATGGATCAAACTAGTGAACTTTGCTCAAGCGAAGGTCGCCCAAGCCAAACTGGTGAGCCTCGCTCAAGCGAAGGTCACTTAAGTCAGAATAGTGATCTCTGCACAAATGAAGTTCACTACAGAAGCCGAAAAGGCTAAGAATAATGGGCTCCGCCTGAGAAGCGAATCTTACCACATCATACGCCATTAATGGCAGCTAATAGAACTTCGTCGTCGATAGAAATTGACCACAAGTGATCATAAAAATCACGCCTTTGGCAGCGAATAGAGCTTTAAAGTGCCTTAAGACACTGTTCGAAGCCTTATTGGGGCTGAACTTTGATGGATCCGAAGATCACCAAGAGTGGGTTCGAAGCTTACCCATAGCCATCGCTAGCTATGCCAGTGTGTCTTCTGTTCTTGGCTAATGAGGTCACCTAGCGGCACCTCTTCCCCTAGAGATTGCATGATGAGGAGCCATTGAAGATCGGTCTTTTAAGTTCTGAGAAAGCTAGGCTTTTTGAAAATCAAAGTGACGAAGAAAGGAGGTAAACAGTCCTATTTATAGACTAACCCCAAACTTCGCTGAAGATTTTCACCCTTAACTTCATCGAAGATCTCGCCTCGAACTTTGTCAAAGATTCTCGCCTTGAACTCTACTGAGAATCTTGTTCTAAATGAACTTCACCATAATTTCAAGTGAACTAATTGAGGATTCAAACTTTGAATTCCTATGCTGAGCTTCGCCTAACCGACTTGCTGTGCTTTGCCTAACCGACTTAACTGAGTTTCACCCAATAGACTGTTTCTCAAGTAAGTGAACTTCGCTTCATTCAGTTGGACACTAAAGCAATGTTCACAAAAATGACATAGCGAATTTCACTAAGTCTCCAAATTCATAAATTCTAACTCAATTTATTTGAGACCCTATATGGTGAATTTCACTAAGTCTCCAAATTGAGAAAATTCCAACTCAATTTGTTTGAGACCCCTGTTCAGTGAACTTCAATTCGATCCCGCCAACTTAAAAAAACCTGAGCTTCACTTCTAATATAACAACTCCATGTAGAGTTCAAGTTCGCTACAAATGTAAAGTTCATACAGATCAAACACACAAAGATGGACAATTTCGGAAAAAGAAAGTTCATTTTTATTGATCGAAGACTCTACTACATAAAAGTGACATTCAGACTATCTAATTACAGTGATGAGGGGCAATCGTTGCTATTTGCTTCTACCCTATACTCCTAGATATAGGTAATGTGAAAGCTGAGGATCATGCACGAGCTGCACCAAGCAATAGCTCTTATTCCTCTGACCTCACAAAACTTGGGGAACAAAAATTTTTCCCATTCAGAAAAATAGCTCCTACGTACTCCTCCACAGGCCTTATGCCAGAGGATAACAAAGAGCTGTTAAACAAGAAGTGCCTCCGTTGCCCCCGAGTTGAAGCATGTCAAGAGGAAGAAGCACTTCTTACAACTAAAATTTAACGTCACGCCTGAGTCAGCCACATGATGTCTAATTACATTATAGATTCATATTTGTGAAACCTAGTTACTGTCAGAGTCCTCACTTGTGGAGCTCCAAGGATCCTTCTTCAACTACCATCTTAGTCGTCGAACGCTCTTACGCAGAATGTGGCATGCAAAGCTCCATGCATCTCCATCGCGGTTCAACTCACCCCAAGCTATCGACTAACTCTCGATGATCTGCTTGAGCTTCATCTTCTCAGTCGATAACAGATCCACCAGTTGACGAAGCATGCGGAGTTCATCTGCTTGGTTGCCCTTTACTTGGGTAAGCTCCTGTTGGAGCAATTTTATTTTAGCTCCTCCATCGAGGAGCATCTCCAATCTAAGCGATGGAGAATTATACATGGAGAAGAAGATGATAAACTCAGATGGGAAATGGTGCTATTTATAGCTTATTCTGAATCCAAACTTTCGAGAAAAATCACATCTTTTGAGATTTGATTGGACAGGACAAAAAGGGTAAATCTTAGCCTAAAACATAGTCAAATATATAGCGGATCTCGTGAATCTTCAATCAAGATATCTCAGCCACAGATCACGGCACAAATCTAGAGGTAAAATTCTAACAACCATCGCTAGTTAGCAAATGTCGCTAATCGATGAACTTTGCCAATATAGCTGAAAGTAAAGCGAGTCTCGCTGATACCTAGAATCAGCCTAACTTCACTGATTTCTCAACTTCTTCTCAACAATAAAGAGAGCGAACCTCGTTCCAAACATAGAGTTGGATGAATAGAAGCATCATTGAGCGTTCAATACAAGTCTACAACAAAAGAAGCCACATTCAACAGTACACCTCTAGCAACCATGTAGATTGAAGATGAGTTTTAACCCAACTAGACAACTCGAGCTACGTCCAATAATACACCTCTAGATATTACCTAAAGTACTTCAATCCTAGCTACAAGTTGAAGTAGGATCTTGAAAACTTTAGGGGGGGTCTTGTAGACGGTTAAAATATACTTCTACCTAAGCTAATACTTAGCTTGGATCTAAGAAGTGAACGCCCATGGGCTAAATCCTTCGAATGGGCGCAAACCTGAGCCTACAGCATGCTGTAGTGAAGTTTGCTTGACAAAGTATGTGAACCTCACCACACAGCCCATCTCAAACGCGATTCGACCAAGGCAAGAGTGGGTCGACTCCAGATTCAAGCCCCAAGCTGAGTCAAAAGGCATCAATAGTTGACCAAATTCTGAGTTGAATTCTATGCTAAATTCAAACTTACGAATGAAGTTCGCCAATCAATGAACTTTGCTCATAACAACCCAAGTAGGCCATGTCATCTACTACTCCATAGAAGGCTTATCCACATTCAAGGGAGCCTCGCCTAAACATCTTCAGTAAGCTTCGCCGAGTCAGCGAACCCTACTAAACACTTCTATTTTTAAGGGAATAAGCGCTTCCCACTATCTCCTATTTTGATGGCCACTTAACCCACAATTAAAGGTCATTTACTCTCTCTTTTAGCCAATAATCATTTTTGACAAATCTTATCATATAGAGATCAACACACACACACAAAGAGAGATTATTGATCTCACCCTTGCGATTCTATTGAGCAGAGGTGCTAAGAGAAGACTGCGATATCTTCCAGGCAACTTAGTTCTCATCCAGAGCAAAAGACTCATCGTCTTAGTCGGTGCGTCAATAGAACACAAGATCGTTCCATCGGTACATAGAAAAGAACACCCCCTGAAATATAAATTTTTCCTTAGTTTCATTGCAAGTCTTTCAATTGTAATCTATGTCAATTACAATTTTAAAAAACCTAAAATAGTTGCAAAGCTCACTCAAGCCTCATGTGAGTCTTGTGTAAATAAGTCCACGTGGAACACATCACCCACATTCTAGTGAAGTTTGCCAGTACGAACTTTGCCTTTAGTCATTATACGAAAAGTTCACTCATAGCCATTTTATTCTTAAGGAAATGGCTCACCCCCATTATCTCCTAAGTTAATGGCCACTAATCCATAATTAATAACCACTAAGTCTCTCTTAGCCTATAAGAGGAGGGGGAGATTACTCATTTGTAGCAGCTAACACTCTTGATCAACTTGAACCCTAAGCTTGATCATCTTCAAAGAGTTTGAAGTTTTGTCAAAAAGCTTTGGTAAGTTTTTTAAAATTAGCAAGAAGACCCCATCGTCAATTGTTTGGATTGTCAATGGAGTACAAGATTGATGCTTCCTTTGCACATGAAAAAGAACCCTGCCCTCAAAAGAATTTTCTTGTTTCATTATAATCTCAAATTTATAATCTCTAGTGTATTATAATTTTTAAGACCTGAAATAGAATGGCAACTCTGCTAGGGACTACTTTCTCAACTGATGAGAAAATCATATTGTAGTCTGACACTGAGGCCCCTTGGTCCACTGCTGAATCATTGGTCATCGAATTTGACTTAGTGAAGTTTAAAGAATTCATTTCATTTGAAAAATCACATACGACCACCATTAGAAGTTGTAGTAAGATCTGCTGTAGCATGAAGTTAGGGTCAGAGTTGACCCTCGCCCATAGCAAGGTGAGCTTTGCTAGCAATAGTCTTGGTTTTACTGGAAACAAGACAAACTTCACCTAGAGTGAAGAACAAGTGACCCTCATTTTGATTGAAGGTCAAGACATTTGTATGTTTCTTGATTTTAGACTTTAGTCCGCAACCCCTCTGAGGGTTCACTTTAAAGTATCTCACGATGCTCGATGTGCTTCTCTAACATAAGCAAGGAATGGGGGTTATCCTATATTGAAAATTCCATGAGGGAAAACTATCACCCTTGGTGATTCTTCATCCAAGTTGCAAGCTCTAACTTGTGACAATGACTCACCTGACCATGCTATCTATAGATCAAAATAACATCATCGCAGGCAACATTCACTTGTTGAAGTACGAGAAGGCAGGGTTGCTTTAAAGAATAATGATCGTCATCTCAGCTAAACTGAGACTCCCCTTGATCTTAGGGAGTGCCTTTCTCAGAAAAAGGCATGCAAATATTAGCATTGTGTGACCTTAAAAGAAATTATCATGGACATTCAAATGAATTATCAATAGAAGTCTCTGGTGTTTAGCTATCTTAGACTAGTTCCAGAGCCTTCTGACACTAAGAAATAAAAGGTGAAGAGGCACATCTAAAGGAAGAGAAGCAATGCCCAAGCATTCATAGCCAACAAGACCAGTGCGACCAATGAGGATGAAGAAGAAGAGGATTGTCCTTCCAATCGAAGATATTCTCTTGACATTGGAAGCATACTCCCAAAGACCGATGGTGTATATCGCCACACAAGCTCAAGGCAAGGGGAAGAAATCCTCTTTGATTGTTCTCTCCTAAGGGTGCACACTATGCAAGTTTCATCACAAGTAAACCTACTTGCTGTTAGTGAAGCAAATTCTACCATAGCATCAAACGCAACCTCTAGCTCAAGTCAATAATGTGGGTGGGTTGCAGATATGACAGGTAGAGATTCCCAAGATGACCTCATTCATCAAATGGAAGCTTAGAAAAAAGCATTTGATGAACGCCTCAAGCAACTTGAAGCCATGCTATAATAGTTACTACGTTTCTCTCAACCTCCCAGAGATAATTCAAATGGGAAATGAACTATTGACATTTCCTTTGAGAAAGAGTCATCAAATCATGATGAGATTCATTCATCTCATTCAAAACCGAAGATATCTAGTTCTCTAAAGGTGAAACATGAGAAGAAGATTCTTGAAAGTCTCTAAAATTTGCTCAATGCTCTAACACAGAGGACAGAGCTAAAGAAAGTTGGGATTACCCAACCTTATCACATTGAATGGGATTCGGTCCCCTACTCGATGAAGTTTAAGTCACCGATATTGCACATGTTCGATGGTAAAGGTTCTCCTAACCAACAAATGTACTACTTCCACCAGTAAATATGGAATGTAGTAGGAAATAAAGCGATCAAGGTAAGGCTCTTCATTAGCACCCTTAAGGGGGCAGCCTTTGACTAGTTTAAGAATTTGCCCGTAGGATCAATCAAGTCCCGGGCTGATTTGGAGTCGCTTTTTTTCTCTCAGTTCCATGAAGAGGAGTCCGACATGACCATGGCTAAGCTCCTCTCTAAAAAGCAAGGAGGCAAAGATTTGGTCAAGGATTACATTGAGTGGTTTTGTAACCTAAGTTTATGATACCAAGACATGCCATTATCGATGATGCTTCAAACCTATTGCCACAATTTCTTGAGTCAGATAGAAGCTCATATGAGTGATGTTAAGGGGAACTCCTAGAAGAATTGATGGAGCAGGCAAAAGTTGCTGAGAACTTTGCTGAACACTTCAACAAATTTTATCCCACTCTAGTCACAAAGGGAATAAGAATAAGCAAGAGTAGTCTTCCCAGTCAAAGACAAAGGAAACAATTGCTGTCGAGGTTCAAAAACCCGACATGTAAAAGAAAGAGCCTCAAAAGAGTACCCAACAGAACTACTCTTTTAAACACGTGCATATCATTGCTATCTTTTATGTGCTCCATTAGGCCAATCAGTTAAAGCTTTCGGAAGCTCAACACCCTGAAGAAGTTAAGAAAACCAATGATCCTAATTATTACCTTTATCACAGGATGTTGGGACACCTAATGAAGAACGATTATATTCTTAAGGATAAAATACAAATATTCATTGACTATGGGATTCTCAAGCTTCGACCGAGCAAAAGAAGGTTACGACCAATATGGTAACTCTGTAATTCAATTCTATGTCGAAGACTCAGGTCTAGAATAGGGTCATATTCTCGCTGCAAGGATGAAGCTAGTAAATCATGATTGGCAAGGTCATGAGAGTCAAGGCTTCATCCCTCTCATGACTAACAAAGGAGAGATAATGTGGGTCCATCTTGTCCTTCTTGAAGACGAGCACTGGAATTTTCCCAAACCCATGTCCCATATGAAAACTAAGGCAATATAAGGTCTTGTAACACCATTTGCGCAATTATATGTGAAGAACCTTTGCAGGTTTCTTCGATGATAGATTTGGAGGAGAAGAAAATAGCCCTAGCTACACAACTGAGCCAGGCTGCACTAGTAGGTAAAAGATCAAGAAGGGGTTACTTAAAGAATTATGATCAATTTGGACATTCCAAGCAGCTAGAACCCGCCAAAGAAAAGGATGCACAGTTTGACAAGGCATTGTAGCCACCATCCACAGGACTCAAAGTCCCATTCCGGTACAATATACTAACTCAGCTAGTTAACACCCTCGCTAGTATAAACTTGCATGAACGTTTACTTTTGTCTAAGGATACGAGAGAGGCTTTGAGGGAAGCGTTAATGGACAATGAAGCATTCCTTGCTCACATACCCGAGCCTCCTCATATTGATCAAGATAATACTATCAATGCTATCAGGGAATACCTTACATCATGTTCATGCCTGAGGACATGCTCATCAAGGATCCTAATCACAATTTTACTATATAGGATATGTCGGTTTAACCAAGGTTGAGCGGATCCACATCCGTCATGGATCTACCTTGATGATTATCCCTCAAAGATGCCTTAGCTCCTTGTGCATTCCACTTTATATGCTGTCTAGGGCAACTGCTACTATTTTTGGATTTAATTTCATTAGTAGCCGATCATCGGGAAAAATCCATCTCAAGTGCCAGATTGGCAGTTTGAAGACTAAGGTCACATGCTACATCATCAACGTAGACATGCCCTACAACTTGGTCTTCGGTGGATCGAGGATCCACATCAATATCATTATCCCGTTGGCACTTCATCAATGCTTCAAGTATGTTGACAAGCAGGGGGTGATAAAAAAAGGTCTATGCCAAGAAGCATCCCTTCAAAGGAGTGAAGAACTACTACATAGCTTCTCTCCTCTTTAATGAAAAGTAGACAATCGAGAAGGCTATTCTAGAAGATCTCGACAGTGGTAACGAGGTAGATAGTGAGCCTAGCTAGGAAAAGGATCCCATTTCAGAGATAGAACCCCTTGTAATCACCCTGGAAGGTCTTTGTACAGACCAGTCTATCAAAACTCAGGGTGACTGGGATTTTAATGATAAGTAGAGTTTGTTTATGACTGTTCTTCAGGATTTGAGCATGAAAACTCAGAGGCTGGTGCTTTACTTTCTAGGCTAGCTTTAGAACCAGCTTTGGAAATGCCCATAAATGATTCTTATTCAACTCAGGTGGGTAGCTCAAACGATGTCATCCTTATGGTTCTAGCCAAAAGAACCACTCAAGAGGCTATCATCTTTGGGAAAGTCGAGCCACAACTGCATTCACCGGTCTCAGATGAAGAAGTTGAAGAAAGCCCAAGTTTTCTCATTGTAGCAAGCAGCCCCGTCATATAATAAAAAAAATGGGTTATAATTTCACCCTAAAATAAGGGTTGAATTTTAACCAAGGACCATAGGTCCTGCTAACCCCCTTTTGTACCAAAAGGGGAAAACATCGATTATTTCAATCAAACTAGATATGGGGATATATTTCTTTGAAATCTGATATGCAGACAACCTAATACTTGAGAATCTACAAAGCCATTCTTCAGACACAACTGATTGGGATTTTGAGGTTAGCATCAGCATCAAGTTCGAAGAGTTCATGGTTAATATGACTTCATATAACCAAACTAAAAAGCCTAACAAACTAGAAGTGTTTGATGGTTTGAAGAATGATCCATGGGCAAAACACATTAGGGATTAACGGGAATCGCACTCCAAGCTATGCAAACCACCCACAGAAGATAAGGTGATCCAAGTTAATATAGGCGATGAAGCAAACTCTAAACCCATCTTCATCTATGAGAGTCTATCGCCTATTGAGAAAGAAAAACTCATATCTCTAATTCAAGAGTACATTGATGTCTTTTCCTGAAGCTATGAAGACACGCCCGAACTAGATCTAAATGTGGCTATGCATTAGACGAGGGAAGGCTATGTGTTGTACAAACATGAACAACACGTGTCATTCCATCACTGACAAATAGAAGCAAAAGCCCCCGCTCTTCCTCCAAATTGAAGATGGAGTTGACCCCTAGATTGTCGTCACTAAATAGAAAATGTAGCTTTTCAGACTGAACCTATTTAGGAGTGGAGAACTTCGCATCCGTAATAAGATCCCTTAGAGTGGTAGCACTACCACTACAGATCATGTCTCTCCGTTTTGGGCTACTTTTCTAATAAGGAGAGGAACATTGCCTTTGAAGTTATGCAGTGTCAACAGATCTTGAGTTCCATTTTGGCCAAAATGATTGTGCCTACTGACAGGCATATCTAGTAGGGGAACTACACAGAGAAAAGGAAGCAAGTTAGAAGACTCGACCGAAAATTCAACTAAGTATTGAGTCCTACACATAAGTGTAGCTCACTAGACTTTCTTGAGTGAAGCTCGCTCATGACTAAAGTTTACCCACCACTAACCTCAAAAAATGGGCTTAGTGGTGCAACTCTAGGTGAAGCTGGCTCCAACAGCAGTGAACCTCGCTCAAGCAAACTTCGCCAAGAAGCCCAACATGCTAAAATAGCGAATCTCGCTCAAGTGAAGTTCAACTAAAAGCCCAATAGGCTGAAATAGCAAACCTCGCCTAAACAATGAAGTTCACCATGGGAAGCGCCATTAAAAGCGACTATCAAAGCTTCGTCATCACAAGCAAAACCATAAATCACGACAAAAAATGGTCAGTTAAGTGTCACCATCAATGACAAAGCTAACTCGAGTGCTTTGAAGCATTGTTTAAACCTGATGGGTGCTACTTTCGCTTATCAACTGCCTTGCCATTGATGGCGAAGCAAAAAAAGGCTAAGTTTTTTAACCTACCTAACACAATCTCCAACTGTGGTAGTGTGGCAGTGGTCTTCGACCGATGAGATCCGCCGACGACATGGTTTCCCTTAACAAGCTGATGACGGGAAGCCATTGAGATGAAAGAGATTGAAAGCGGTTGGAATACTTGAAGATTTTAAAGGTTTAGGTTTTAGAGGCAAAATGAAAGTAGAAGAAGATGAGCAGTCTATTTATAGACTTTTTAGCGAGATTCGTCTAGAGTTCTCGCCCTGAACTTTGCCCAGAGATCTCACCCCGAACTTTGCCCAGAGATCTCGCCCCATGCTTCACCCAGGAGTGATCTTAAATCAAAGCATAAAAATTAGGAATTTAAAATATCAAAATCATCTGAGCAAGCTTTGCCGACTAACCTAGCGTGCTTCACCCAAATGCCAAATGAACTTCACCAACCGACTCAAAGAACTTCACCTAAGACACAAAATTGAGTGGACTTCACCCAATTTGCAGAACGCTTCACTTGGCGAATCACATGCAAAGCCCAAGGTTCACCTTAAGTCAAAGAAGCAAACCATGCATAATAAAAAAAGTCTAAGGAAACAATTTTGCAAAGACTTCATTCTTTCATTGATCACAAGCCCTACAATTTCTAGACCTGCAAACTACAAGTAAGGAAGTTCATGTTCCCCCGAATTATATGATGGTTGAGGAGCAGGAAAAAAAGAAGATAACGTGTCTAGTCTGAGAAAGATAGATGACACCTAATCACTCTCTAAGTCCACACTTGTATAACCTAATTATTATCTGAGTCCTTACTCATAGAGCTCCAAGCATTCTTATTCAAGTGTCATCAAAGCTTCCTATTGGTCCTATGCAGAACAAGACATTCAAAGCGCTACGCGTCCCTTTCGTGATTCACTTTACACCAAGCCTCCAACTTATCTTGAGGATTTGGTCGAGACAAGCCTTCTTGTCCTAAAGCAAGTCCACCAATTGGCAGG
>JBAKGM010075630.1:0-13490 GCA_037177215.1 Asparagus racemosus
ATGTGCATTTTCATTATCAATTGAAATTATCATGGTGTTGTAGTTGCTTACTTATAAATTTTATGCCAAATGCAATTTATTAGCTCAACTGAAGCTTTATAGTCCATTAGTGGCATCGGAGTTGGGGTTCGACTAACTTATATCTGATTAGTCTATTGGCACTGAGATGCAAGTCTAGAGGGGACCGAATATGTTTGTTATAGTTTTTTGGTAAAACACAAAATATGCAGCGGAACTATAGAAAAATAAAAGCAAAAAACCAGACCAAAAACCAACTAAGGAACATGCGAAATTTTATTGTGGTCTGGATAACAATCCTATGTCCACTCCTCTTTCTCACGAAAGGGCTTCCTCACTATCACTGGAGTTCACCTGTATCACAACCTGATTTAATAGGCTTACAAATATTTCACGTAGAAATCTACTAGAAACTAGTAGTCACACCTACACCTTGCCCTAGGTAGTCCCAACCCTCAATTATCATTGACTTGAGTACATTGTAAACCCTCAAATAACACCAGCTTGAGTACGGCGTAAACACAAGTTTGAAACAAACTACCAAAAACAGTTTAAGCACAAAATAACAGAAAGATCTTACTGCCTTTTGATAAGCAAACCATTCTTCATAAGATTAAAGTGAAGCTCGATGAAGAACGATCTAGGTCTTGGTTCAAAGGGTAAATCCTCTCGCTAAGATAATCTAATGTTGTTGAGCGTGACCAGAAAGAATTTGTTGAGGCCCCGGAGATTCAAATCACAAATCAATCTTCTTCTCTCAAACCCTAGAATTTTCTCTCTTAAAGCTCTTCTTTATCGAAGCATAGAACATATACAAAATATGATCTCTTCCTATCTTATATAGCCTCTGATAAATGAGGAAAGAGATATTAAAATCATAGTAGAAGTTGGAGATGTAAGGGATCATTGAACGGCTATGATTAACTATTGAAATCTACCAAAACGCATCGTTACCATTGATGGTTTCTTACGATCATTGATGGACTACATTCAACCATCGATGATCCATTCAACCATCGATAGACTATACAACAATCTGTATATTCTAGAAACCAAAATTTGAACAATCGATGGACTACAAGGAATTTCAGATTCAATCTCAACCATTTGATCACAGATTTGATTTTCTATTTCAATACTGATTAGAAGACTTCTTTCCAAGGCAATCAAGGTCTATTTAAGGAGGGATTGGAGAAGAGATTAACAATAAGAAATAGAGAGAATATTTGTTGAAGTTTGAGAGATCAAATTCTAGGGTATGTGAGAGATTGATAGTTAGAATTTGATTCCTTGAGCCTTTTTCAACTTCTTCTCATTGCACTTAACATTGAGAGATCGTTTCAGCGAGGAGGAGTGCCCTTTGTGTTCATATACAATATCGCTTCTTCACGGATCTTCAACATCAACATTTTGGAAAGCGATTATTTAGATCTTTTCAATTGTGCTTTAATTATTTTTAGGGTTGGTTTTGTATTTTAACTTGCCAGTTTGACGGCGTACTCAAGCTAGGTCCATTGAGGGTTAGTGTGCTCAAGCTAGGGTAACTAAGTGTAGCCAGCTAGGGCTAGATTTCTTTTGGTCAATTGTAAGGTGCTGGATATGTCGACTGGTTTCAGATAGATTTTAGAGTCCTGCTTGTAAACTCTACTGAATCAAGTTGTGATTCAGGTATAACTCTAGTCATAGTAAAGTAGCCCCTTCGCAAGAAGGAAGAGTGGACGTAGGATTTTGATCTGAACTACTATAAAAATTTTGTGTGATCCTGCGTTGGTTGCTCTTAGTTTTTCGTATTTTAATTTCCGCTGCATATTCTGAGTTTATCTGAAAAATTTATAGCAATCCTATTCACCTCCCTCTAGGCTTGCATTCTAGTTCTAAGAAGTGGTATAAGAGAATTGTTACCCATATTTAGGTATCACAACCTAGGATAGAGATGTCAAGCCTTACCACCACTTCAGCTTTTTCTTAAGGTCATACCGTCAACTAACCCTTACTTTTTGATGGCACCAATTACACATATTGGAAAGCACGTATGAAAATTTTCTGTCGTCCACTTGTTTAGATATCTGGAGAGTGTAGAACATGGGTATAAGGAATCTACTACAGAGGTATAGGGAGTTATAATTGTTCTAACCAAGGATAAGTAGACTCCACAACACAAACAAATTTATTCTTATAATACAAAAGCCATGAATGCTTTATATTTCTCTCTTACTGCTGAAGAGTTTAATTGTGTTTCTAATTGTTCTATTGTATAGGAAATTTGGAAAACACTTGAAGTCACTCATGAAGGAATTTCACAGGTTAACGAGGTAAAGCTCACAATGCTGGTGAGTAAGTATGAGAATTTGAACATGAAAGCCTCAGAAAGCATTCAAGAGATGTTTAAACGATTCACTGATATCGTGAATAAATCAAAAGCCTTAGGGAAGGAGTACAACAACAAGGAGCTATGCAGAAAAATATTTCATTCTCTATCTCGGGATTGGGAACCAAAGGTAACGGCAATAGAAGAACTTCAAAATTTTTCTAAACTTGCTCTTGATGATCTTGTAGGCAATCTCATCACTTATGAAGTCCGATTGAAAGAGAGAGAAGATGCCTCAGAAGTAGATTCAAAGAAAAAGTCGTTAGCCTTACATGCTAAGAAAGATAGATCCCGTTCAAAGAAAATATAGATTTAGAATCAAGTTCGGAAGATGAAGATTATCCGTATGCAATGATGGTAAAAAGATTCAAATCATTTCTGAGATCAAGAGATGGGAAGAAACTCTTGAAGAATAAACAGAATCGAACTTCTACTAAGGTAAAAATATTCAATATGAAGATTCAGATTCAGATATTATATGTTTTCATCACAGGAAGCCATGACATTACAAGAATGATTGCCCTCTAAAACAAACTTCAAAGGGAAGAATAAATACTTCAAAGCAACATCTTGGGAATCATCAAGTGGCGAAGAAGAACTAGACGATCACACCATAGATCCAAATTAGTGTCTTATGGCTAATATTCAAAGTGGTAAAGAGTTGAATGGTGTATCATTAGATGAGGAAGTTCACTGGAGATCTAAGGAACAAGAAAGTACTTGGCATCTAGATTCAGAATGTTCACATCACATGACTGGTAAGAAAAATTTGTTCCTTAATCTTGATAAAAAGAAAGGTGGAGATGTGACTTTTGAAAACAATGACAAAGGTAAGATTATAGGAGTTGGTGATATATGTAATGATTCTTTTAAACTCATTAAAGTTTTACTTGTTGATGGCTTAAAGCATAATCTCATCTCCATTAGTCAGTTTTGTGATAAAGGTATGTCTATTCTTTTCGAATCTAAAGTATGCAAAATAATTGATTCACAAACAGGTTCAATTGCGTTTACTGGTAATAGACATGCTAATGTTTATACATTGAATCTCAATGATATTAAATATGACAATATAAAATAGTTGGTTGTAGGAGGAGAAGATGGTGAATTTTGGCATAGAAGATTTGGACATGCAAGTATAGGACCACTACAAAAACTTTCAAAGGAGCTGGTTAGAGATTTGCCTGTAATAAATTTTAAGAATGAAAGTTTATGTGAGGCTTGCACCAATGATCAATTTATAAAATCTTCTCAAAGGTTGAAGAATCAGGTGAGCACATCTAAACCTTTGCAATTACTTCATTTGGACCTATTTGGACCTATTTCTACACAGCGTTCGGAAGGTAAGAGTTATTGTTTAGTTGTAGTTAATGATTACTCTATATTCATATGGGTCATATTTTTACCCAAAAAGAGTGAGTGTTTTTAAATCTTTGAATTTTTTTTGAAAATGTTAAAAAAGAGAAAGGTCTCCCCATTGGTACTATTAGTTTTGGTCATGGAGGGAAGTGAAAATAAAAATTTTGAAACTTTTTGTACTAATAAAGCAATCACTCATGAGTATTCTTTATCTTGAACTCCACAACAAAATAGAGTTCTCAAGAGGAAGAATCAGACTTTACAAGAGATGGCTAGAACCATGCTAGATGAGTATAAATTACCTAAGTATTTTTGGGCTGAGGCGGTTAATACAGCATGCTATGTTAGTAATGGAGCTTATCTTTGACCTATGCTAAATAAAACGTCTTATGAACTTTATTATCAAGATACCTCAAATGTTTCATATCTTCATGTTTTTTGTTGTAAGTATTATTTGTTAAACATGAAAGATCAATTAGAGAAATTTGATTCTAAAGTTGATGAGTGTATATTTTTAGGTTACTCTTCTTGTAGTAAAGTTTATAGAGTTTGCAACACGAGAACAAAAATTCTAGAAGAGTCAATCCAAGTTCAGTTTGATGAATCTAACAACATGAATGTTGTTGACAGGTGTGATGATAATATTATGATGGAACCAAATCCACATGGAGAACAAGAAAGAACAATGATTGAAGAAGAGAAGGAAACACAAAGCGATATGAAAGAGAAAAGTGAGGAAGTGAAAGAAGATTCTAAGGAGTCGTCAAATTCTCAAACATTGCAAGAAATTAAAGGATTGGATAAATCATCTACAAGAATACTTCCTAATAGAAATCATCAACCACCTGCTCATTTGAATGACTATTTTTGCTCAATGGCTACTACAAAGGTAAGTGAAGCCAATAGTTCTTATTCCTTTCTTGGTACATTTTGTGTTTATTTGAACTTTATTTTTGAAATTGAACCAAAGAATGTGAATGAAGCTATATACAAGAAGAGCTTAATCAATTCACATGAAATAAAGTGTGGAATTTAGCTCCAAAGCTAAATAATCATCTTATTGTAGGAACTAAGTAGGTGTTTAAGAACAAATTGGATGAAAAAGGTAATGTCATAAGAAATAAAGCTAGACTTGTTATAAAAGATTACAATCAAATAGAAGGCATTGATTTTCATGAAACTTTCACACCAGTGGCTAGATTTGAAGCCACCAGGGTCTTACTTGCTTTTTCTTTTTACAAAGGCTTTAAACTCTATCAAATGGATGTGAAAAGTACCTTTCTAAATGGGTACCTAAAGGAAAAAGTCTATGTAGAACAATCTCCTGATTTTATTGATCATGAATTTTCTGACCATGTGTATAAGTTAGATAAAACTTTATATTGTCTTAAATAAGCACCTTGAGCTTGGTATGATTGTTTGAGTTCTTATCTTCTTAAACACAACTTTAAAAAGAGTTTTTCTGATAATACCTTATTTGCTCATTCTGAGGAAAAAGATATTCTTATTGTACAAGTGTATATAGATGATATTATTTTTAGAGCTACTAATAAGGATATTTGTCATAGGTTTGAGAAGCTCATGCATGATGAATTTGAGATGAGCATGATGGGAGAGCTTAAGTACTTCTTAGGGTTTCAGATAAAGCAGACAAAAGATGGAGTACTTATATCATAGGAGAAGTATGTGAAAGAACTTTTAAAATGCTTTGGGATGGATAGTTTAAAGTTTGCACCAACTCCAATGAGCCCTTTGACAAAGCTTACAAAAAATGAAGTAGTATCTCAAGTGATGAGGAAAAGTACAGAGGTGTGATTAGTAGTCTCTTATATCTTTTTGCTTCCCATCAAGATATTACGTTTTCTGTGTGTTTATGCAGAAGATTTCAAGCAAATCCCAAAGAATCGCACTTGAAAGCTGTAAAACAAATTTTCTAATATTTAATTGGAACACAAAATTTTGATGGTCCCCAATGTGCATTTCTTTTGATTTGGTTGGATATTTTGATAGTGATTATGCTAGATGTCATACTGATAGGAAAAACACTAGCGGTATAGTTCATCATTTAGGACATTCTGTAGTATCTTGATCTAGTAGTAAGCAAAACTGTGTACTTTGTCCACTACTGAAGCCGAGTATATTGCATTAGGTAGTTATTGTTCACAAGCCTCGTGGAGGTCTTTGACTCTTCAGGACTATGGCATTACCTTTTACAAAAATTACTCTTAGACGTGATAATAAGAGTAATATTGATTTGAGCAATAATCCAGTTTATCATTCACACACAAAACATATAGATGTTCGACATCACTTTGTTAGGGACCATATTGTAAAAGAGAATGTTCAAATTGAGTTTGTCCCTACATCTGACCAACTTACAGATATTTTTTACAAAATCTTTACCTAGAAATCATTTCAGTAGGTTGAGACTATAAGCATTAAAAATTGCCTAATCAGTGCCTAAACATGACTCGTGACGATGGATCGCCAATCGATGACCCATCCGACGACGCGATAAAGAACCGTTGACGACGTAATCACGTTGTAAAACACACAAAGCGAGTCGATGAGCGCGTAAAGCGAATCGACAAGGCGTACAAGTCGGTGAAGTGAAGAATCATGGAATAAATCTAACAACAAAGCTACAGATTAGTGAGTTTCGACAAGGCGAGTCAACCGGACTCGAACGTCGACAAGACGGAATCAACCGGACTCGAACGTCGACGGAACTGAACCGATCGAACTCCAGAATCAATGAGACGATCAACCAAATTCAGATTCGACGTAACTAGATGAATCAAGATCAGACAAAACACTGGATAAAATAGGATCGGACTAAATGCAGGGACCAAAATAGTGTTTCTGCGTGTCTCGGCCAAGAACGAGACATCAAGGGTGTCGGCCACTTATCCGCCCCCTCTCTTGCCTATAAATAGGGGAGGGGTCTCATTTGCATTGGTTGAAATTTTTTGAGTCTGAGGCTAAGATTTACGAGAGCTTTTGCACAGATTCGAGCATCGACAAAGAAGAAAATTGAAATCCAGATCTCGTGCAAGCGAAGAACGCGTCACAACTCAGATCCACGCAGCGAAGAGGAGATTCATAGCAGATCTAGACCAGAATCAAGGTAATCCAGGTCAGATCTATCAAATCCACCATCTAGATTAAGCTTCGTCGTAATCTCAGGGTCCGTGCGTGACTTCACTTTGTCAATTTTACCCACTTCGGCGATCATCTCTTTTGTGAGTTGATCCCTGTCGGCGATTATTTCTTTCACAAAATAATCACTGCAAATCTGTAGATCTAGCACCTAGATCTGATTACGCGGTGGTCCACAGACGGATAAAAGTGACCTCGGCACAGGCCAAGATCCCACGCAAGCGAGGATCTGAAAAACGGATCCCGTGTTTGTTCACAAAAGGGTCAAAAGTTGTAATCCTTGTTGATTTTCATTGTAAGCCTTATAAAAAGGTGATATTTTTATTGAATATTCGTTGTAATAGCTAAAAAGCTGTAACAAGTTCAATCAATGACAGTCACACCAACTTTTCCCGCGAACAAGCTGGCGACCATAGTGGGAGCCAACGCCCTCAGATCTGAGGTTGTCGTGTCGCAACCGCGGATCCAGATCCCGGTCGAAGAGGAGGTCGAGTACGAGTTCGACCAACAAAAGTTCAAGGAGTATCTCTTCTCCTCATCCAGATCTGCCTCTCCCCGCCATTCCAGAAGGATCTCTGCTACAATGAATATCCAGTGGGCATCAGATGTTGAGTCCTAATAGGACAATTCCAACCCCACTGCTGCCAAAGTTACAGGTAGCGGTAAAATCCCCTCAGCCCCTGCATCCTCCATTCCCTCAGCGCTGGGGACGACCGCCAATGATGTGCCCACACTCTCGAAGAGAGCACAACAGCGACGACAGCAGAGCATAGTGCATAGATTCGCTAAGGTCATGCAATCAACGGATGGGATCTGCTATGAGGCGGATCTAAGATCCAGATTAAAGCAGAGGCTTCAAGCTCAGGTGACCGATGGCCCCTCCAAGCCGTCGACAAATGAATGGGTCTGAGTCAAGTGAAACTGTTTAACACTGGAGGAGCGCATTCGAAAGCGCCACACACTCCTTTCGCATGCACGGGCTTTGGTGCAAGAAGCCCGTAAACTAAAGAAGGAGCAGGTGGCCACAAAGCCATCGAGAATCTGCCAAGTCTGGAGGCCCAAGATTGGCGCCCCAACACCAAGAACCATGGCACCGAAGCCAGAGTCCGCCGGTGCCTCAACTCCAACTCTAGTTACCCCGGCGCCGAGGCTGAAGTTTGCCGGTGCCTCAACTCCAACTCTAGTTGCCCCAGCGCCAAAGTAAAAGTCTGCCGGCGCTCCAACTCAAGTACCCTAGGCACCGAAGTCATCTACAACATCTACTTCCAAGCTCCCAGCTAAGCTTAGTTAAGCTGGTTCCTACTTCAACTGGCAAGCCAACAATCACGGAGCGCCTCGGTCCATTACAGGATGATCAAGGCAAAATTCTGATCAAGGAACACCTGGGTCTATTGAGGAAATCACGGGTCACTCCTAATACATGAGGTCGCACCCACCTCAGCAAAGGTGACAAGACCCCTGCAGCTCCACATACCAGACTGAGAATCAAAGTCTAAGAATCCGCCGAGACTTCACGCCCCCACTAGCGAATGTCAAGGTGAGTCAATTTTGGCAGCTTTGACAAAGTAGTCCGTACTCGGAAGGAGATGTCTTCGTCTGATGACGACAACGTTATACCCGAGAAGTCATGCCAACACACGATGGGTTGCTCCAGTGTTCATGCCGATGAGTGGTACTATCGTGCTGGAGGTACGAGCAGATCCTGAAAGAGGAGTTCACCTGAGAAGCTTGCACGTTGCCCCTACTCCAGGCTGATCAGGGCAGTGCTATTGGAGTGTAGCTGTAACAAAGCAACTCCAGAAAGGGTGTTGGTCTTCAACAGACTTGGTGCTGAACTGCCGAAGCCCAGGTCAAGACGCTTCCATAGGAGAAGCGACGAACTGTCGAAAGTCACCAACAACATGACAGGCAAAGGGATGTCAACTGGTGCCGGTCCCCGACCATCCGATTAGATAACTCGGTTGCGCACCGGCACAATTCAACGTTCCAATTATGATAAGTTCATGAAAGGATTGCCATCATACGATGAAGTGTCAGATGCTGGCTCTGCAATAGCTTCCAACAACACAGTTTCGAGCGAGGGACAACCCCGTGAAGCCCTAATGGTCAGTGCCGAACAAGTGGCCAAAATGCTTGAAGAAGCGATGGACAAACAGAAGGAGAACTTCAAGTTCGAAATGGAGATGGCCATGCAGCAGATGCGAGAAATACTGGGGGTAGTCATGAGACGGGGAAGAAGACCATGGCGCTAATAATCCCTCTGAAGAACGAAATGCCGGGGGTAGTCACGAGAATGCTAGTGGCAATATCGCCATTTCTGAGAACGAGAAAATAAAAGACCTCAAGAGTAAGATCAACACTTTGATCTTTGCTCAAGAAGTGAAGAAGACCGGAATACCGTGTCCATACCCAAGAGAGTGGGAGTCAATCCCATATCTGTTGAAGTTTAGCTTGATTAACTTCACACTGTTTGATGGGAAAGGGTCCCCCACTCAACATTTGATTTATTTCAAGTCTCACTTGGGGGTCATTTCTAGAAACGAGCCCTAGATGGTTCGGTCATTCGTTGGCACCCTTCAAGGAGATGCCTTCGATTGGTACCGCTGTCTCAAACTAAGGAGCGTTACCAGCTGGGATGACATGGAATCCATATTCCTCGCAAACTTCTTCAACGACGACTCTGAAATATCCATCAGGACGTTGTTAGATGAGAAGCAAAAGGACGGGGAAATAGTGGATACCTTCGTCAGATAGTTCCGAAACAAGACGATGAATTGCTGGGACCCAATAACTGAAGAATTCATTCTCCAGACTTGCCACAATAACCTATCATTAGATGTGCTCGAAGTGATGGGAACAACACTTTCCACTACATGGAAGGTCTAAAAGTGCGCGGGGAGCAAGCCGAACGGTTCATCAAGAGGAAAAAGGCAGAAAGAGGCCAGTTGGCGGCAGAAGCTCCAAAACGCAACTTCACCCCACGCAGCAAAGGGAAGGAGCAGGCGAGAACGGCAGTTGCAAACCAGACATTCCAGGTGTAGCCACAGCAAGAGCCACAATAGCAGGCATCACAACAGTTGTCGCCCCAATGGCAGCAGAGGCCACAGCAGCAGAAGCCTCCAGGTTCCAGATTCCCCAAGCTATACTCCTTTAAGGATGACGAGGTTCCCAGAATCTTCAAATATCTCCTGGAAAACAATAAGATTTAGCTGCCACCGATTGTGAATCGAGAGGAGGCTAGCAAGGTCAATGACTCGAAGTACTGCGCGTACCAAAGAGCAGTGCACCACCCGACGAAGTGGTGTTATCATCTCAAGGATAAAATCCAAGCCTTGATTGATGTGGGGGTTATTACCCCGAAGCCGTCAAAGAAGAAGAAAGTGGCGGTGAACGTCGTATCTATTAACTTTGGATCGGTACCACTGACTTGGTTCCAACTGGAGCTTGTCATTAAAGTAGGGGTGAAGACAGTGAACGACGATCCTCACGGGCAGCGTGAAAAGGGTTTTGTGCTACACACCACCTCAAACGGAGAAATTCTGTGAGTCCATCCTGACCTGCTAGAAGATAATCAGTGGGCGGCCTCTTCGTCATCCAAAAAGAAGTTGAAGGGAAAGGGGAAATTATGCCATGCCACTTCAGTAATCTTGGAAGAGAACGATGAACGGATGGTGACATACCAACTCTCTGAAGAACAACCTGAAGTCCTCGCCACCAGGAGCAGGCACGAGTACAGATACAAGTACCCTAAAATTCCTAACCCAGACGTGAAGACATTGACAGAGTTAGGAGTGCCAATAACTCCCCTTACGCGGGCTGAAAAGGCATAGCAACAGATGGCTACCAAGCAAGACGCGACTAAGGACAAGCAACTTTAGGAGGGTCAGCTCCCGAAGCAGTCTCGATTCAATCACTCGATTGGAGGAGACAAACCGGGATGCTCAAACTCTCCGTATTGCTTCATTGTGATGGCTCAACTAGCAAACATCCAGCAAGGATCACCCTTTATGAGCTTCTGTGACTGTCTAAGGAGACCCGGGAAGCCTTACAAGAAGCCCTGGCAGACTCTGAGATATTCCTCACTCAGAACTCCCCTCGCCATATTCTGCTACACCGTCATGCCGTTCGGTCTGAAGAACATAGGCTCCACGTACCATGGAGCGTTGACGAAGATTTTCTAGGAACATCTCTGGAAAACGGTCGAGTGCTACATTGATGATTTGGTCATGAAAGCCGCGACAAGAATGATCACATCAAAGACTTGAGGACAGCGTTCGAGCTCATGCGAGCTCATCAGCTGAAGATGAACCCCGGCAAATCCTTCCTCAGGATGTCCAGTGGCAAGTTCATCAGATTCATCGTCACCAATAAGGGTATCCACATTGACCCTGATAAAGTAAAAGGCGATATAGGAACTGCAACCTCCGATAAATCTGGGAGGACTCGAGGGGTTAGGAGGGTGATTGGCGTATATTTGGCGATTCATTTCAAATCATTCTGGGAAGTGCCAGCCATTCTCTAAGCTGAACAAGAAAGGCGTGTCTTTTATTTGGGCATTCGAGGATATCAAAGTGTATCTAGCGAAGCCCCCAGTTCTCGTTGCACCGTAGTCGGGTAAACGGTTCCTGATTTACACCAAGGTGACAGACCATTCGTTAAGCATCTTACTTGTGCAAGACGATGACAGCAGTCACGAACAAGCGGTGTATTACCTGAGCTGAACTTTAATCGGTGCTGAGTCTCGTTATCTGATGATCGAGAAGCAGTGCCTTGTATTAGTGTTTGCGATTCAAAAGATGCTGCACTACTTGGTCGGACAGATGATTTATGTTATCTCTAATGTAAATCCGGTCCGGATATTCATGACGCAACCAGCCTCCATGAGTTGGCGTTTGGCAAAATGGGCCTTGCTCTTATCGCAATATGACTTACACTCTAAACAACAGAAGTCAGTCAAAGGACAAGCGATTTGTGATCTTTTGGTGGCAAATCGAACAACGGACATAGCTGAATTATATGATGACTTACCAGATGAAGCTCACGAAGTCAACACTACGTCACATCAATAGATATGGCGGTTGTATTTTGACGGAGCTTCTCGAGCAACTAATGTGGCAAACATTCCCGGATGTTCTAAGATTTCTACCAGAGTCGGAGTTGTCTTAGTTTCCTCGGGGAAACATGTGATGCCGCGGGCTTATTCATTAACTGAGTCGTGCTCCAATAATGTGGCCGAATACAATGTGTTGCTTATTGGACTCAGTTTCGCCAAAGAGCTGTCTCAAAGCCTACGGTAATTCACAATTAATAGTCAAACAGATCTGTGGAGACTATGAAGTCAGGAATGTGGATCTAATTCTACACCACCAAGCGGCTGTTGAGATGGCGGACTCATTTGAAAAAATTTTCATTGAGTATATTTTGCGCCTCCAGAACGCATACACGGACGTGTTAGCAGTGTCGTTGGCACAACCTCCTGAGACCGAGTAGTTAGTCACTTCCAGACCCACCAGCTGTTTGTACCAATTTGTAACGGAGATAGCAAAGAGGAGGAAGACAAGGGGGTGCTTACCAAAGAAGTATACACAACCCAAATCAAATTGGAGTCCCGAGTTTGGCGCTTTCTTATTATCAACTATGTCCTACATGGTATTTTGCTAGAGAACGCAAAGGGGAGAGAATCAATCTGACGAAGAGCACCAAGGTTTTTCTATGATGCAGAGACCCGGATGTTATTTCGTTGCAGGTTCGACAGCTTGTTACTCCAGTGCCTTTCAAACAAGGAAGCGGAAGAAGTCCTTCGGGAAGCGCACGAAGGTGAATGTGGCGCACACCAGCCTGATCCCAAACTATAAGATCGTATCAGGAGAATAGGGTACTTCTTGCCAACAATGGTCAACGACGCAATCAAGTACGCTCAAAAGTGCCACGCGTGTCAAATTCACGCAAATTATATGCATCAGCCTCCGGAGCAGTTACATCCTTTGGCTACATCCTGGCCGTTCAAGACATGGGGAATGGATATTGTGGGTCCTATTTTTCCTCTGTCGGTAAACGGTGATCGGTTCATTCTTGCTATCATCGACTACTTCTCCAAGTGGGTTGAAGCAATCCCACTTAAAGAGGTGAAGATGAGCAACATCGTCAAATTTTTTAAACATCATGTCATTTACCGACAAGGTGTGCCAAGATGGATCATGCTTGACAACAGTCCCCAATTCATCAGCAACGCCTTCATCAGGTTTTGTGAAATATTCAAGATCCAAGACTTCTCGTCTACGGCTTATAATCTAGCTGCAAACGGATTAGCCGAGGCATTCAACAAGACGATTATCCAGATCTTGTCAAAGCTTGTGAAGACTAACACGCGAGACTGAGATGGTAAACTCGGAGAAGCATGTAGGCATTGAAAATCACTTATCAGTACCCGAACAAGACTCGTACGGTAGATTGACAACCGACGATCCATCTAACGATGCGACCAAGAACCGCTGACGACGTAACCGCACCACAAAATGCATAAAGCGAGTCGACGAACGCATGAAGTGAGTTGGCAAGGCGTACAAGTCAACGAAGTGACGTATCG
>JBAKGM010075667.1:0-13484 GCA_037177215.1 Asparagus racemosus
CTATTTTGGCCCCCTCCCTTTCATTTGCCTATAAATAGGCATCAAGGGGCTCAGTTTTGGGGGTTGGATTCAGGTTGGAAAATTTTGGAGAATCCTACGCGAGATCTACGAGTCCCTGCTACACAGATCTGAGCACCGGCGAACTCGTCTACTCCAGATCTATGGCGTGAGGTAAAAAATTGAGATCGGATCTACGATCTAAGGGTCAGATCTGCAGGTATACCCTCTAGTCTAAGCTGTGCCTTAGACCAGGGTCCAGCGCGTGATTTCTCCTGGTAGATCTCACCCGCTTCGGCGATCACCTCCTTCGTGAGTTGATCCCCGTCAGGCGCTTATTTCCTTCATGAAATAAGCCCCTCAGATCTGCAGATCCAGAACTCAGATCTCCACTATCCATTTGGATCGGAATTGCGCGGTGGTCCACGTACGAAACAAGTCCCCGTCACAGGCAAAGAATCTCACGCAAGCGAGGATCTGATAAACGGAACCCGCGTTTGTTCAAATTGGATTTAAAATTGTAATTTTGATTTGATTTTTTTATTGTAAGCCTTATAAAAAGGCGATCTCTTTTATTTTGAATTTGTTTGTAATTCTATAAAGGTGTAACAGATTTGAAGCAATGGAAAAATCAGCAGCTTTAATTTCCATGGCGAACAGAGGTGTTGAAGAAATTTGCCATGGAAGGTTGTGACCTCGCAGATACATCACTTGAAGCAAGATTGAAATTAAAGAAAAAAGGTGAAGGCAATGTTGTAAATCTAACATATTACAAAAGTCTTGTTGAAAGTCTCTGCTATCTCACATGTACGAGGCCCGACATTTTATATGGAGTTGGACTAGTTAGTCATTTCATGGAGGAACCAATGATGTCACATTTGAAGGCCGCGAATGGAATTCTCCAGTATGCAAAAGGAACCATTAATTATGGATTATTTTATCCCTCATTTAGAGATTTGAAGCTTGTAGGCTATAGCGAAGCAATTGGGTTGGAGATTTAGATGGTCGCAAAAGCACTTTCGGTTTTTGTTTTCTATCTTGGAGATTCAGCTTTCACATGGTCCTCAAAGAAGCAACTCATTGTTACACTCTCTACATGTGAAGCTGAATATGTTGCAGCCTCATCATGTTTAAGTCATGCGATTTGGCTTCAGAACTTATTGCGGGAAATTAAAGTGCTCCAAGAAGGAGCAATAGAGATCAATGTTGATAGCAAGTCGACCATCCAACTAGCCAAAAATCTTGTTCCATCATTGAAGAAAGCATATTGATACAAGGTTTCATTTTATAAGGGATTGCACAAAGGAGAAGGAGGTTCAACTCATACACAAGAGAACTGGAGAACAAGTTGCTGATATTTCACAAAGCCCCTCAAGTCTCAAATTTTTTAGAAGCTAAGAAGACAACTTGGTGTTACACTTCTTAGAGAATCAAGTTTAAGGGTGGATGTTAGAAATTAAACTTGATTGAGAAATTAGTAACTTTCATAGTGATAATAGGAGTTACAAATAACAAGGGGTTATGGAGAATAAATTACAAATATGAAGAATTATTGTAAGAGTTACAAATATGATGAAGTTATGGGGAATAGATTGTTATTATTTGCATGGGGGTTATGAGGATGAGAATTAATGTCATTAAAGTATTAGAGGTGCCATAGTGCTATATAAAGCCATGTTATGTAGTCATTTTAGATATGAAGAAAAACTATTTATCAATAAAATATTATAATATCTCCTCCTAGCCTATATTCCTCTTTAATTGAGCCTTTTATATCGTCTAAATTCTACATCTGCAACAATAGAGCTAGAAGGGTGGAGAAAGTTCAGTTTGGCGGCAGTATAGGGTTTCTCTCTACAATCCTCCTTTATATGATAAAACGAAATTGGTGAACTATCCTTGGTGGCACAAAAAAACCATGTGTATAAAACAAGTTGCACGTGTCAAATCCCTAATAAAATATATGTGTCCCTCTATCCTATTAAAAGATGACATATGTAAAACTAATTTTATCTTTCTAAGAATACTCATCAAATTAAACTAGTCATATCCATAACTAGAAAATTATATGCATAAATGAAATATAAAATTCTAACAATCAAATCTTCATTAATCCTAATGAAATTATACCTATCTATAATTAAAAGATTTAAAACTTGGTCATGTCGTCCTCCATAATTTTTTAAAAGTGTAGATTTTAAAAAATACAAACAATCCCTTTTAAAATACCAAAATTACAAAAAACCTTAAAAAATAAAAAAATTCAATCAAACACATTAAAAAGTGAAAAGTACAAAAAACAAAACCCATAAAAATAAAAAGAAGATGAACACCCCAAAAATCTTAAATTTTAAACAATACCCTAAAAATTTGAAAATCACAAACCAACCCTTTAAATTAAAAGAAATAAAAAACTCAAAAAATTTATAAAAAACCTAAAATTTTAAAATTATAAGTAACCCCCCAAAAATCCTGAATTAGAAACAAATCCCTTTAAAATCTAAAAATTACAAATAACCTCTTAAAAATCTAAAAATTACAAACAAAACTCTGGAAAAAAATGAAAACTATAAGCACCTGTTATTGAGAGTTTTTAGCGATAAATTATTCAGCATTAATAAATTATTCGGCATTAAGTTATGAAACATAAAACTTTTTGGGGGTTTCCTCTAAAAGTTAATGGGGCGTATTTTGGTATTTGACTAGACATGAACTAACTATCCTAATTTTAAGGGTTTTCTAGCAAACGTTATTTGGATTTGGTGAGAGTTTTAAAGATATTAGGGATTTAGTTCCAAATACTTAAACTTATTAGGGGTTTAGTGTAATTTACCAATATTTTAATTTTGGGTTTTTGATATATAGCCTCCTAATTATAGGTATTTTTAAATTTGTATCCAAATCATGATAATTATAATTTTCCTCCCAAATTGTTTTATTCCCTCAACTTTACCCATCACCTTAACTTTAGTGAAAAAAGAAAAGCATATCCACCCATGCAGGCGCGGGCATAACACTTGAATCATAAGCATCAATCAAGTAATTTTTAGACATCACAATTTCCACTTTTCTTTTTTTTATTTTGGTAAATGAATTTTTATTAACCAATTAAGAATGATGTGTACACACAATAGAACCTAGGCATGCCCGGTCAATTATAACTCATCACATCTCAAAACATATATTTTACAAACTACTAATCCAAAATTTGAGATGGGGATGAATATTAAAACCACATATTGTTGCTATATGATCATCACATTTTGTTACACTTTTATACCCTCAATATATATTTATTTTGAATAAAAATATTTGCTGATAATATTTTTTATCTTAATTTGTAGGTAATGAAGATTTAAAGAATAAAATCCAAACTAGATCAATTCTACTTAATTTCTAAGACTTTATTGAATTCTACAAGAAGCCCAAAAGCTCAAAGAAGACAGAGTCAACAAAGTCAACATAGCTTATTACAATTCTATTACATACTAATTGATGAGCTCATCGATAAGCCCATCGATTAGAGTGTAATAGAACTGATAAATAGTTAATCTTTATTCTCCCAAACCCTAACTGATCCAAGGGCTGAGGTTGAAGGATGTAGGTTATAAATAGAGGGGTAGAGTGAGGGGTTTGAATATAGAAAAATTTTGTAAACTCTATTTTGGAGGTCTGGATTACTCTTAATTGGGAAAACCTTCTAAATTGTAAACTTTTATTTGCAATAAATAAGAAATTTTCTCTTTTTCTATTTCTTTTTTTATCTCATTTGGCGATGAAGATTTCCTTCTCAAGGGGCCAACCCCTTGTAATGTAAGTCTTGATTTTTCTCTTTTTATTTTCTTATTTTAGAATTGCATGTTTTAGGATTTTATTTCTTGTTTTTATTTCATGTTTGGTAGATTAGATCTATTGCTTTGTAGTATAGATTTATTTTATACTTAATAGTGTAGATTTCTTTTCTTGCTTTTTTATTGCTTTATAGTTGATATTTTATTTTTCTTTCTTTTTATGTTTTGTAGAGTAAATTTTCTTTCTTTGCTAGTTTTTACTTTATAGTTTAGATTTACTTTCTTGTTCTTTAATGCTTTCTAGTATAGATTTTCCTTTTTCATTTTTATTTTGGAATATGAGTAGCTAATTCTTGTAAGAAATCTAGGATTAGATGAAACTAGTTTAATTTTCTTTTAATACTTTCTTTGTGCTTAAAATAATCGCGTTAGGATAATCAACTGGAGCACTAATTGGTAAAAAAAGAGGTTGATAGTCTAAGCTTTTCTTGAGTGGCTTGATAGGTTATATTATTCAATTTTACGATTACTATCTAGTTATTTTTTTTCATAAGTGATAGTATTGTTTAGATATGATTTTGATCGGTTATACTTATTTTAAGTAACTTGATAGTATATGCTTAGGAAATCTTAGAATTATGTAAATAAAAAGAGAGTAATTCCTAAATATAATTTAAAATTAACTAGTAGATTCAATCCCATATGCCTATTCTCCTCTCTTGATTTCCTCCATATTTTCATTCACGTCTTATTTTGATTTGATTTTGGTTTTGATTTGCTTTTATTTTATTTTTCTCTTTCTCTCATTATTCCCTCTTGTTTTAGCCTTTTATTTTTGTGACAAACCTCTGCCCAAAACACGCACTACGTTTATTGACTAGTCTCATTAGTTTCCTAAACAATCTAAAAACTCAAATAGGATTGTCTTCTAATACTCCCCTTCCCCGTGGATCAATATCTATAAATACTTTAACTTAATTGTTGTACACTTGCAGCTGAGCATATTTTTATCCCCATCAAGTTTTTAGCACCGTTGCTAGGGAAGATGCTTGTAATTCAGATTGTTTTATTTTGATTCTTTAATTTGTGTGTTTTATTGTGAAGGAATAACTTAGAAGAAGCAGATTGAAGACTTGAGAGAAGATTTTCTTTCACAAAGGCAAGTTCTCTTTCTAGTATTTTCAACTAAACCTCTAGTTAGGCTTTTCAAATTAAAGACAATTAGGAACTAATAGAAAAATAAATTTTTCTCTTGTTGACCCTAATAAAATTCACCATCCACTTGAATAACTATTAAACAAAATAATAAATTCAAATAAGAGCTCTCTTCCTCACATTTGTTTCTTTGTTGACCCTAATTAAAAAATTATTTTTATGCATCCTCTTAAAGTTGCTTTTAATTCTTAGGGTTTGCATTGCATATAGTTAGTAGGAATTCAGAAAAGTGATTTGAGCACTTTGATTTGAGAACTCACTTGAAAATATTTTTAAGGGCAAAAACCCCCTAATCAAGATAAGGTGAGAAATTTCATAACTCTTTCCTTAGCCTAAAAATCATCAATTTCTCACTACACAAACCCAAACCTTCTAAAACTCATTAGACGTTAGCCCCTAAAGATTTGAGCTCATTAAGGAACAAGAAGTTCTTAAGTGAATCAGTTTAAGTTTACTTGACTCCGTTGGTGCCTAAGCCAATGCTTAAGGGTTGCGTAAAGTGCTTCACAAGGAATGAGGTACTTAATTGGTCATTGACCTCTCTCTAGTACTATCCTTGCCTAGCTAACTGACCAAGTAAACTTTAATAATTTCACTTAAGGAGATTTTAGTTAGGAAAAGTCTAGTTGAGTTAGGCTTAACCCTAGAATTAAGGGTTATTATTTCAAGTGATTGATCTTGATTTCTTTAGATCAGTTTTTCTTTTTCTTTAATCCTTCTCTCCCTAATCTTTTAGGTCTTTTAGTTTCCCCCCTTTTTATAAAAATAAAAAAAATTAATATTTGTTTTTCTTGTTAGATTTTTTTCTTAAATTCTTAAAATCAGAGAGTTATCTGAGGATGCAATTAAGCTCAGATTTGTCTCATTTGCTCTTAAAGACAAGGCTACAAATGGCTGTATAGTTTGCCCATAAATTCTATCTCCACATAGGATGAATTTATATTCATTTTTCTAAAAAGTTCCTTCCAATCCAAAAAATAGTAAAGCTTAGGAACAATATTTTTCTAAAAAGTAAAAAATAGAAAAAAATAAAAAAAGAAAAAAGAAAAAAGATATATCCTCCTCCTACCAAAGGTAATTGCATATTTTTATCATTTTATCATTATTCAAGGTCAACCAAATAAATATAAATGATTCATTTTCTATCTTCTTTACGTTATGCATCCTATATTCTGCATTGAGGACAATGCAAAATTTAGTTGTGAGGTGTGGACTAGTCATATTTTCCCTCTATTTTATCCTTTTTTTAACCTTTCTTTTCTTTTCTTTTCTTTTACCCTTTCTTTTCTTTCCCTTAAAAAATATTTCTCATTTTCCAACTTAATAAAATTAATTAATAATTGATTTACTTGATGAATTTTAAACTTTCTAATTTTTAGTTAGCTTTATACTCAAGTTAACCTTTTATGATAACTCTAAATAAATTTTTATAAAATAATTTTCAAAGTCTTAGACCTTGCTATAGCTCTAACTTCGAACTTCATTTGAAGTAATGAAACTTTTTCATGCTTAACTTAGAGTGGATAACAAGTTCTCAAAGTATATAAATACTCTTCGGGCTTAATTACTCAGTCAACTTAAGCTTAAAGAGATAGAATCATCTTGGAGTTCAAGACTTTTATTAGTGCTTATTTTTTGCACTCTTTTTTTTTTTTTTGAGTTAATGTATGTTTGTGTGTGTGTGCGTGTATGTGTGTATAATTTGAGAAATATTTAGATTAAGAGGACTTTGAAAACTTGTTTTTTACTCTAAGTTAAGTATGAAAAAATTGTTGTATTGCTAAATACAATCACGATCCGTGCAAAAGTGAGTAAGATTTTATTTTCTTTATTTTCTTTTTTTTCTTTGCTTGAGGACTAGCAAAAAAGCTTAGGTGTGGGGTATTTAATCATCATATTTTATTATATTTTTATACCCTCATTATATATTTTATTTTGAATAAAAATATCTTCTAATAATATATTTTTATCTTAATTTGTAGATAATAAAGATTTAAAGAATAAAACCCCAAATGGACCAATTTTCCTTATTTTTCAAGACTCTATTGAAGCCTACAAAAAGCCCAAAAGCCCGAGAAGATGGAGTCAACAAAATCAACATAGTTTGTTACAATTCTATTACAAACTAATTAAGGAGCTCATCGATAAGCCCATGATGAGCCCATCGATTAGAGTATAACATAATTGATCAATGACTGATTTTTATTCTCCCAAACCCTAGCTGATCCAAGGGCTGAGGTTAAGGTTGTTGGCTATTAATAGAGGCGTAGACTAAGGGGTCTGGATATAGAAAAATTTTCTAAGCTCCATTTTAGAGAGGAAGTTTACTTTTAATTGAGAAGACCTTTCAAATTGTAAACTTTTTATTTATAATAAATAAAAAAATTTCCTCTTTTTTAAATTTCTTTTATTTTCTACTTTGGTGATGAAGATTTGCTTCTCAAGGGGCCAACCCCTTACAATATAAGTCTTCATTTTGTCATTTTATTTTCTTAGTTTAGAATTGCATGTTTTAGGATTTTATTTCTTATTTTTTATTTAATGTCTGGTAGATTAGATTTATTGCTTTATACTATAGATTTATTTCATGCGTTGTAGTGTAGATTAATTTTCTTGCTCTTTTATTGCTTTGTAGTTTAGATTTTATATTTCTTTCTTTTTATGCTTAGCAAAGTAAATTTTTTGTCTTCTGCTAGTTTATGCTTTGTAGTTTAGATTTACTTTTTTGTTCTTTAATGCTTTCTAGTATAGATTGTTTTTCTTTATTTTTATTTTGTAATATGAGTAGCTAATTCTTATAAAAAACATAGGATTAGATAAAACTAGTTTAAAAAAATTTGTGTTGAATTGCTTTGTTTATGCTTAAAATGATCATGTTAGGATAATCAAATAGAGAACGAATTGGTAGAAAAAGAGCTTGATAGTCTATGCTGTCCTTGAGTGGTTTGATAGGTTTATTTCAATTCTAGGGGTTACTATTAGTTATTTATTTTTTTCATGAGTGATAATATTTCTTAGATATGATTTTGATAGGTTATACTTATTTTAAGTAACTTGATAGTCTATACATAGAAAATCTAAGAAATATATGAATAAAAAGAGATTAATTCTTAAATGCAATTTGAAATTAACTAATAGATTCAATTCTAGATTCCTATTCTCCTCTCTTTATTTCCTTTATCTTTTCATTGATTTTATTTTGTTATGATTTGCTTTTATTTTGTGTTTCTCTTTCTCTCATTAATCCCTCTTGTTTTAGCTTTTAATTTTTGTGAAAACCTCTATCCAAAACACACACCATTTTTATTTAATGCTTTCTAGCATAGATTTTTTTCTTTATTTTTATTTTGTAATATGAGTAGCTAATTCTTATAAAACAAATATAGGATTAGATGAAACTAGTTTAAAAACAATTTGTGTTGAATTGCTTTGTTTATGCTTAAAATGATCGTGTTAGGATAATCAACTAGAGAACGAATTGGTAGAAAAAGAGCTCGATAGTCTATGCTTTCCTTGAGTGTTTTGATAGGTTATGCATATTTCAACTCTGGGGGTTATTATTAGTTTTTTATTTCTTTTCATGAGTGATAATATGTCTTAGATATGATTTTGATAGGTTATACTTGTTTTAAGTAACTTGATAGTCTATACATAGAAAATATAAGAAATATATGAATAAAAAGAGATTAATTCTTAAATGCAATTTGAAATTAACTGCTAGATTCAATTAGATTCCTATTCTCCTCTCTTTATTTCCTCCATCTTTTCATTGATTTGATTTTGTTTTTGATTTGCTTTTTATTTTGTGTTTCTCTTTCTCTCATTAATCCCTCTTGTTTTGACTTTTTATTTTTGTGAAAACCTCTATCCTAAGCACACACCATTTTTGCTTACCACTCTTCTTAGTTTCCTACACAATCTAAGAATCCAAATAGGATTATCTTTCTAATACTCTCCTTCCTTCACCGTGGATCGATATCTATAATTTGATTGTTGTGCACATGCAACTTAGCACAGTTTTTTCCCCATCACTATAATATCAGATTTTACCATTTTCACCATTGCATTTGCCTCTAGTGCCCTGTTTTGAAACCTTCTTCAATTCCTCTCTCTCCAAAAATGGCATATTGCTACTGACCTCCTTTGGGCCATCCGCACAAGCAACTTCTTCCAAACTAGACACAGAAAGAAAAGATTATCACCATCTTCTTCTCCATGATTATACAAAGCACAACTATTGGAGTTTAACAGCCCAAAATGCATCAATCTGGACTGTGTCAATAATCTACCCAGAGTTGCCAACCACAGTACAAATGTATGCTTCACTACTGAGAACAAATTCTACACAATAGACCCCCAATCTGCCATTCCTCCATCTTCAAGATTAATTGCTGCTCAACAGACCATCTTCTCATCAACTAGTCTCTAACACCCATTAGCTTCCTCCAAAACAAAGAATCAGTTGTTTTATTTGCACTCTCTAAACTGAAGTATGCTAAGTAATGACTATGAAGACACTTAATCCATAGCATAATCTTCTTCAAGTGAATAGCCTATAGCAGTTTGATCATAGATACAAAATTCCAATGGTAAGCTTACACTAGTCCCAAACCTCATTGAGAAATCATCAAATGCATCTTCTCCCATGCTACCAAATGAAATTTATACTCCCTTTCCTCCATGTGAATCTACTGCATAGTGTATCAATCTGAAGAATTGTCCTTTTGGGCAGCATATATACTGTTGTCCAGTATGCGTGCATACTAAACAAAATAGACCTCACAAGCTCTAGTCTCTCAGCATAAGAAAGTCAGAAAGCACCCCAAATCTTCAATCATGCTTTAATTTTGTAATTAGCTCGTGCCAATGGTTATGTGAGATTTTTACATCAGACAAAGGAACGCTAAGGTACCTTATTGGGAGAGCACCCTCACTAACACCTACTGGTTGGACTAGAGTAGTTTTAATTTTATCAGGAAACCCAACCATATACAGGCTACTTTTAGCATGATTCATTGCAAGCTCAGAGATATTAGAGAATTGACCCATCTTCTCCTTGAGCAGTAACATAGATCTTAAATCAGACTGAGCAAACATAAGCAAATCATCCAAAAATGAGGTGAAAAAGACCAAGGGGAGCCTGTTTGGGATGAAATTTAAAGGATTTATTACTTTGAGATCATACAAACTTCTGGATAGGTACTCCATATTTATAACAAACAGATACGGAGATAGTGAATCTCCTTGACTAAGTCCTCTTTGACCATCAAAATACTCATGCATAACTCCATTTAAAAGAATAGAGTATTTAGATGTACAAACACATTGCATAACCCATTGCACAAACTTAATAGGGAAGTTAAGATGTAGCAACATACCTCTTAAGAACTCCAATCCACTGTCTCATATGCCTTCCTTATGTCCATCTTCAACATCCCCCTAGGTGCTATTGTTTTCCTACCATAATGCTTTACTAATTCATGCCCTAAGAGAATGTTATTCACAATGGATATCCCTTTGACAAAAGCCACTTGACTCTTACTGGTGCAGTATGGCAATAATTTTTATAATCTACTAGTAAGTATTTTAGACACAATTTTATACACCATATTGCAACATGATGTTAGCCAAAATTTACCAACTCTAGTTGGATCTAGCCCTAGAAAAAGTTTACCAAAACTAAAGAACTGCTTCACAACTAGCTTCAGATCATCACCAATCACCTCCTAAGATTTCATATAAAACCCTAGTGAAAACCCATCAGAGCTAAGGGCTTTTGACTCAAGGATAGCCCACAAAGCTTGCTTAATCTCCTCATTTAATATGGCCACACATAAGCTATTTCTTTTATTAGCATTCAATACTAGACCTCATTTAACAACATCTGGATCAATCTTTGCAATCCACTCCGTTTACTCCCCAATTGCCTCTGATAGAAACCACGAATTTGTTGAACAATAACATGTGGATAAGTAATCGTCGTTCCTACATTATCATATAAATAGAGCACCTTTGATTGATACCTTCCATATCTCAAAAAAGAGTGAAAGAAATGAGAATTTGTATTTCCTTTTGTAGTCCACTCCAATCTAAACTTTTACCTATAAAAACTCATCTTAGCATTAGCAAGCCTCATGTATTAAGCCAAACACTCTTTCTCCCTCAGTGATTAGGAGAATTCTATAACAACTTTTGAATGCCTTCAAGGACCAATTTACTTCTCTACACTTGCTAACTGATGCGCCCAAAGTGCTGATTATTGACAGTCTGCAAAGTAACCTTCACCTTCATTTGCTTTTTAAAAAATTGAGCTACAGGAGAACTCTGCATTTCACAATCCTAACATCCTTGCACAGTAGCTAAGAAGTCCTCATGAGCAGTCTACATAGAGAAAAACTAAAAGGTTTATTACCCACAATGGCCTCTTCAAAGATAGTATAGCACTAGGAGAGTGATCTGATATAGTAATAGGTAAAAAATTAACTTGGCTATCTTCATATTTGTTTATTCACTGATCGTTGATAAAGACTTTATCAATCCAAGATGACACTTGGTTTTGTGCATTTTGCCTATTAGTCCATGCGTACCAACAACCAAGACTTTTCATGTGAACCAATCCATGAAAATCAATTAGCCCTTTTAATCTCAGCCTTAGTAACTGGATGTAAATAAAATTTCTCATCCTGAGGCATAACATTATTGAAATCACCCATGAATACCCAAGGGCCCTAAAAAGTCAACCCCCTGAGCTGATTCCATAAATTCTACCTTTGAACTAGACAATTAGATGCATAAAGGACAGAAATTTCAAAAGCAACAATGTATGTCATATCTTGCACTCTACACTAAATGAATTGATCACTGACTTGTAGCAGAGACAAAGATAAAACTTAAGCATCCCAAAGCACCCATATTCTACCATTTCATGCAAATTGTTATTAATCCAATCCCAGTCTTTGAACCATTTATCAACAATTCTTCTAGCGATATCTTGTTTATCTCTTGTTTCTAATAAAGCAAACATAGAGAACTTATTCTTATATACAATCAACTCACCAATTTCTATTTAAGAGGCTTATTGAGGCCTCTAACATTCTAAAATTCCACTTCCGTGTAATATTAATCTTGCATGCTTACCATGAAAATCATAGTACTCCATAAGCATATCATGAGCATCCTGCTCAAACAATACATCCACATTCCTCTTGAAGCAAGGAGATAAAAGAGTTCCTATTTAGATTCTGAAGATTGACACTCCTTACTCCCCCTCCCCCCCCCCCCAATAGAATTAGCAGATTGACTCATGGACGAAGTTTTGATCCTCTCACATTACCTCTATCTCACTACATTATTCTCCACAGGACGAACATGTATAGTAGCATCTCTTTCTACAGGCTCAACATTTTGCACCTCTGCATTAGCAAGCTTCGTGACCCATTGCATAGAGCTTTTCTTCTTCTCATATGCTCCACATCATGGTCAAACTTACTACAATGAGTACACCACCTTGAGTAGAACTCATAGGTAACAGGTTGTTAAACCACTCTTCCTTTTGGCGCTCTAATTTCAATGAATTTTGGAAGAACTTTTGGCATTGCCAGCACCCTAGCATATGACAATATGTTTCGACTAGCTGTCAACTTATTTATAGCTATAAGTCAACCAATCGTACTAGACAGCTTAGACAAATAAGTAACATTCTACAAATTAAGACTTATTGTTGGAAATTAAATCCAAATAAGAAATGTTCTGATGTCAAAATGATCCACATTAGCGTCATCAGGCCAAGTTCTTAACAAAAATGGTCTATTCCCATAAAACCATGGCCTCTTAGCAAGAATAGCATTCCTTTCTTCCTCAGATTCAAAGTTAATCAAGAAAATCCTAGACTTCAACAAGCTAATTTTTGGCATAGCAATCATTTTCCAAGCATTTTCAACAAAATGAGAAATTGCCATAAACTTGACATCCAACCCAAGAACATGCCCAACCATGGCTATGCTCCAAGGCTTACCTCCAGCATTCCACTCCTTACTAATTATAAGAAAATTGGCAGAAGTAGGAGGAGAGTAATAAGGCTTCGTACCTTTACTAGCTACTCTGTTATCACTGAATAGACCTCTCCAATCTCTTTTCTTCTCTTGAGAAGAAGAATCAACCTCTACAACCTCCTCTTTAGCCTCAGCTTTAGCCTCCGCAGCCCAACTTACAGAATATTTACCCAAATATGGAGGAAAAGCTCCCACCACAATCAACATCAGCTCTCTAGGACCTGCCGAAAGGGAGAAAGGAGCTCCCCTCAAGATCTAGAACATCCTCCTCCTACGAACCATCATTCAATGGGGGAAGATGAATTCACCCCAAAATCAGGAACAAGTCTCTAAGATCTATCCAAAACCAAAGATCGTTCCCTAGAAACACCTCTCTCTCTCTCTCTCTCTCTCTCTCTCTCTCTCTCTCTCTCTCTCTCTCTCTCTCTCT
>JBAKGM010075756.1:0-13478 GCA_037177215.1 Asparagus racemosus
CTACAACTACTATGTGGGCTATTAGTATTGGTTTATCTTAGTGAGTCTTATAATTAGAAGTATATTTATATTATTTAGATAATATTTAATATCATTTACATTAAAATTGTAAATGAAAGGACCAATTTTTTATTTTTTAGTTATTTTATTTTATTACTTTTTGAGGAGGTAAAAAATTCTTTTATTAATTTTAAACAAAGTTTATAATCTTGGAAGGTCTTCTCAATTAAGAGTAACTCTCTTCTCCAAATAGAGTTTTTATAAAAGTTTTGACTCTCAAACCCGTCAAACATCTGTATAAAACCATATGCCAGAAAAGTAGCACATGAGACGAGATGGAACATGAAAAGGTCTCCAACCGTCAGTACCAAAGTAATAGAGCATAGTGTACACGCGTAGGAGCATAGAGGACGTGCATATCGGCAGCTCCGGCAAAAAAATTGTATATTATCTGAAAACCAATATCTCCATAAATAGTCTGAAGCCAAAAGAACTGGAGTAGTCACTCGCAAAGTTGATGGTGTAGACTGCGGTGAAAGAGAGAAGACTCTAGATCGCCAGAAGAGTGACTCCTTCACGGGTGCTAGCCATGAAGGAGAGGTCATCATCCGATATCGGTATATCAAGTGCATCAACGAAGGAGAGATGATCATCCGATATCGGTATATCAGATGTATCAACGTCTAGAGGCGAGATGTCGACCACAGCGTGGTTGATAGTGGACATGACTCTATTCAAATGTCATATAAAGTAAATAAAACAAATAAAGTACAACGATTTGTTGGATGACATGCAATTCACTCTATACATTTTGGATAGAAAATCAGAGACCAAGTTGACAAAACAAGGGTCCGGATTCTCTATAATCTTAATTGTATAAAATGGCTACAACTACTATGTGGGCTATTAGTATTGGTTTATCTTAGTGAGTCTTATAATTAGAAGTATATTTATATTATTTACATAATAATTAATATCATTTACTTCAAAATTGTTAATGAAAGCACAAATTTTTTATTTTTTAATTATTTTATTTTATTATTTTTTGAGGAGGCAAAAAATTCTTTTACTAATTGCAAACAAAGTTTATAATTTTGGAAGGTCTTCTCAATTAAGAGTAACTCTCCTCTCCAAACAGAGTTTTTATAAAAGTTTTCACTCTCAAACCCGTCAAACATCTGTAAAAAACCATAGGCCCAAAAAATAGCCCATGAGACGAGATGGAACATGATAAAGTCTCCAACCATCAGTACCCAAAGTAACAAAGGATAATGTGCACGTGTAGGAGCAGAGAGGACGTGCATATCGGTAGCCCTAACAACAAAATTGTATGTTATCTGAAAAACTGGTATCCCCGTAAATAGTCTGAAGACAAAAGAACTGGAGTAGTCACTCGTAAAGTTAGATGGTCAGACTACGGTGAAAGAGAGAAGACCGTGGATCGCCCGAAGAGTGACTGCTCCACGTGTACTAGCCATGAAGGAGAGGTCATCATCTGATATCAGTATATCAGGTGCATCAACGAAGGAGAGGCCATCATCTGATATCTGTATATCAGATGTTTCAACCTCTAGAGGCGAAATGTCGACCACGACGTGGTCGATAGTGGACATGATTCTATTCAAATTTCATATAAAGTAAATAAAACATATAAAGAAAAACAGTTAGCTGGATGACATGCAATTTACTCTATACATTTAGGACAGAAAATTAGGGGCCACATTGACATAACAAGGGTCCGGATTCTCTACAATTATGATTGTAGAGAATGGCTACAACTGCTTATGTGAGCTGTTACTATTTGTTTATCTTAGTGAGTCCTATAATTAAAAGTATATTTATAGTATTTAGATAATAGTTAATATTATTTACTTCAAAATTATAAATGAAAGCAATAATTTTTTAATTATTTTATTTTATTTTATTTTATTTTATTTTTTTATTTTTGAGGAGGTAAAAAAATCAAACATCTATATAAAACAATAGGCCAGAAAAGTAGCACATGAGACGAGATGGAACATGATAAGGTCTCCAACCGTCAGTACCCAAATTAATAGAGGATAATGTACACGCGTAGGAGCATAGAGGGCGTGCATATCGGTGGCCTAGCAAAAAAAATTGTATATTATCTGAAAAAAACCAGTATCCCCGCAAATAGTCTGAAGGCAAAAGAACTGGAGTAGTCACTCGTAAAGTTGATGGTGTAGACTGCGGTGAAAGATAGAAGACTCTGGATCGTTCGAAGAGTGACTACTCCATGGGTGCTGGCCATGGAGGAGAGGTCATCATCCGATATCGGTATATCTGGTGCATCAAAGAAGGAGAGGTCATCATCCGATATCGGTGTAGGCGTTAAAAATTGCCTATAAGTCCCTGAATATCACTCGTGACAATGAGTTGATGATCAGCGAGCCATCCGACGACGCAACAAACAACCGTTGGCAACGTAATATTGAGTAACTGCTAATAATGAGTTGACAATCGGTGAGCCATCCGACAACGCATGACAACGTAATAACGCGTAACCGCGATGCAAATGCATAAAGCGAGTCGACGGAAAGCATGAAGTGAGTCAACAGAAAGCATGAAGTGAGTTGGCGAGGTGTGTAAGTTAGTGAATTGTCGAATCTGAGTTTTGAAGCTTTAGATTAGCGAACGTCGATAAGACCGAACCAGATTGAACTCGGAAAGCGACCGGAAAACACCTAAAAGGCAGCTCGGTGGCCAAGCCACCAATTGAACTCAGAAAGCGACTGGAAAACACCAAAAAGGCAGCTCGGTGGCCGAGCCACCTCTTGGTGGCTTGGCCCAAAGCGAGCCACCTCTTGGTGGCTCAGCCCAAACCGAGCCACCATTTGGTGGCTCGGCCCAAATTTGACCCAGATCTAGCTTTCGGCCTATAAATAGAGGAGGGGTGGCTCTTTTGAAGACTTGGACTTTTGACAAGAAGGGGAGGCTCTGCCGGATTCAACAGTGATCCAGACTTAGTTACAACAGATAGATCTGAGATCTCGGCGAACCCGTCAGCATAAAGCGAAGAAGTTCGAGAGATCTGAGGATCAGATCTACACATCATTCCTCCAGATCAAACTTGGTTTTGATCTTGAGAAGAGTAGTGATTTTGCTTGGTCGATTTCACTCACTTTGGCGATTATTTCCTTCGTGAAATAATCTCCTTGATCGTGTAGATCTTACTTACACCAGATCATATCACGCGGTGGTCCACGGATAAATCCCGGCACAGGCAAAGATTCCACACAAGCAGGAGTCTAATAAATAGGGTCTTGCGTTAAGAAGAGTCATAATTTTTCTTTATTTTTTTTATTTTCATTGTAATCGAGTCTTATAAAAAGACGAGCTTTTTTTGAATTCATTTGTAAACACAGAAAGCTGTAATTAGTTCATCATCAATGAAGAAGAAAATTGATTTTTCTCGTGAACAAGCTAGCGACCACAGTGGGAACCAATGATCTCACTAATGAGATCGTCGTGTCGTAACCGTGGATAGTGATCCCAGTCGAAGAGGAGGTCGAATACGAGTTCGACCAACAAAAATTTGAGGAATATCTATCATCCTCGTCTAGATCGTCCTCCCCCCCGCAAGTCTAAAAAGATCTCTGCTGCAAGGAAGATCCGCTGGTCCTCAGATCTGGAATCTCAAGGTTTATCATGTTTAGGGTTTTTCAATGGCAGCGGATACGTGAGGTTTTTATATTAAAAAAATCAGATTTAATGCTTGAGCCGTCATGTTAGAATTAGATTCTATGAATAACATATTTTGCAGGATAATTGATGTAAATTATATGCTCATCGTTATTCATCCTAGTGAGGATAACCCTCTATGAGCTGCTACGGTTGTCAAAAGAAACCAGAGAGACCCTACAGGAAGCCCTGGCTGATTCTGAGATGTTCCTCACTCAGATCGAGCCAAGTTCTGAAGAACCAGAGTCTTCAGCCTAGCAATGCAACCTCGCAACTAAGCACTTCCCCTGCATTACTTTCACCAAGGAAGACATGCAGACGAAAAGTTCGAAGCATGACAGGCCGCTATATTTTATAGGGTATATTGGCTCCAGCGAAGTCAACCGAATCCAAGTTGATCCGGATTTCGCTGTGAGTATCATGCCCCTCCGCCTGATGTATAGCCTTGGGATTCCTGCCAATAAACTAGCATCTACATGCACGATGATTTATGGATTTAATACCAATGGGTCTCAGCTGCTAGGTAAAATTTGAATTAAGTGTCAGATGGGAGATTTGAAGTTTGAAGTCACATGCTATGTGATTGATGCAGAGACTTCCTATAACTTATTATTGAGTTGGCCATGGATCCATAATAATGTTATAGTCCCCTCTACCCTCCATCAGTGTCTAAAATTTGTTGACACGAATCATGAAGTCAAGATGGTGGTCATGGATAAACAACCGTTTAAGGGGTAGAACTACTTTACTGACTCCCTCCTTTACGGTAATGAGTCCGATACTGAATCATCGGCCCAAGGCACGGACAGCAGCGAGGAAGCTGATACCGAAGCTGGGCTTGATTACGATGGTAGTTTTGTCATAAATGACATTGTACCCTTTGTAGTCAATCTTCACGATGGAGAATCATCGGACGATAGTTGTAATTGGCAACTTGCTGATAATAAAATAAATAATGATTTAGAGTACTTGCTATCTCTTACTGATGTGATGAGAGGATTGTACGACGACCCCGAGTTGCACATGCCAATTCGGTCGTCTTGAGTAACACAGAAGCATATTTGGGACTCTTTCGGGACAATATTCATCATTCCGAGTAAAACAGTAGATGAAAAGGATTTGGTCTATGGTAAAGGAAATGTGATTCTAGCACTATACCACTTTTTAAGAGAGGATGCTAATGACGATAAGCCTGGCTCTCATCTGTTCAGATATAGTCCAAAAGCACAGAAGCTCATGAAGAGATGGGGGTATGATTTTGCATAAGGAGAGGGTCTTTATTTTGGACGAGGTCCTCAAGTCCCACCCAAAGCTACACACCTCCCAAAGGGGAAACCTGATAATTACTACAGATTCAGGAGATGATTGGGGTATGTATCTTCTTCAGAAGATGAATGCTATTGGTTGATCGATAACCAATTATCCGATTTAGGAGATGGATATTCATCTCATTCCTTTGCTTGGGATTCTGACGTCAGTATCGGTGAAATGTTCAAGAATTTGATGTTGAATATGACTACAGCTGACCTCACCACGATGGAGGATGATGAGCAGATACCAACGTGGGAAGACCCGTGGATCCATCACCTCAATATGCAATACGGGGACCGATTTGAGTAAAGAGAACCCCCCACCGACGATTGAGTGGTCCAGGTTAATATGGGTGAGGAAGCACACCCTAAGCCCATAATCATTAGCGACAGTCTCTCCCTAGAGGAAAAAGAAGAGTTGATTACTCTTATCAGGGAATATATTGACGTTTTCGCTTAGAACTATGAAGACATGCTAGGTTTTGACCCAAATGTGGCGCCACACTGTCTCAACGTCAATACGGATGCCAAACTCGTCAAGCAATAGCAGAGATGGTTTCGTTCGTAGATTATGGAAGCAATTGTAGCGGAAGTGAAAACGTTTATAGAGTCAGGTTTTATCAGGGAAGAACAACATCTAGATTGGATGGCGAATATTGTCCCAGCTCTAAAGAAGAATGGGACGATTAGAATCTGCATCGATTACAGAGATCTGAACGCTGCGTGCCCAAAAATGACTTTCCTCTTCCAATCACTGACGTTATCATTGACAATACGTGTGGATTCGAGAGAATGTCCTTCATGGATGGTTTTTCAAATTATAATCAAATCAAAATGCACCCGGATGATGAAAAACACACGGCGTTCAGAACTCCCCTCGGTGTCTTCTGCTACATGGTCATGCCATTCGGTCTGAAGAATGCGCGTGCCACGTACCAGCGAGCGATGACAAATATTTTCCAAGAACATCTTCGGAAAACAGTCGAATGCTACGTCGATGACTTAGTCATGAAGAGCCCCAACAAAAATGACCACATTAAAGACCTGAGGACAATGTTCGATCTCATGCGGAGTCATCAGTTAAAGATGAACCCTACGAAATCCTTCCTCGGAATGTCTAGTGGCAAATTCCTCAAATTCGTTGTCACCACTAGGGGTATTCATATTGACTCAGATAAAATGAAGGCAATACATGAATTACAATCCCCAAAAAATCTAAAAGAACTCAGATGGTTACAGGGGTGATTAGCTTATATCCGGCGGTTCATATCAAACCTCTCCGGAAAATGCCAGCCGTTCTCCAAGCTAACCAAGAAAGGTGAGCCATTTGTCTGGGACGACACCTGTCAAAAGGGATTCGAGGATATGAAGGCATATCTAGCGAATCGTCCCATTCTTGTTGCACCGGAGTCAGGTAAACCATTCTTGATTTACATCAAGGCGATGAACCATTCGTTGAGCACTTTACTCATGCAAGACGATGATAGCGGTCATGAATAGGTGGTGTATTACCTGAGCTGGACTTTAGTGGGCGTTGAATCCCGCTATCCGATGATCGAGAAGTAGTGCCTTGCGTTGGTTTTCACGATTCAAAAGATGCGGCACTACTTAGTTGGACAGACGATTTATGTTATTTCCAACGTAAATCCACTCCGGATATTCATGACGCAACCAGCCTCCATGAGTTGGCGTTTGGTAAAATGGGCCTTGCTCTTGTCTCAATACGATTTACACTTCAAGCAACAGAAGTCGGTCAAAAGACATGCAATTTGCGATCTCTTAGCAGATAACCCAACAGCAGACGTAGCTGAATTATATGACGACTTACCAGATGAAACCCACGAAATCAATACTACATCACATCAGCAAATATGGTGATTGTACTTTGACGGAGCTTCTCGAGCAACTAATGTGGTAAGTACCCCTGGATGTTCTAAGATTTCTTCCAGAGTTGGAGTTGTCTTAGTTTCCTTGGGGAAGCATGTGATGCATCGGGCTTACTCGCTAACAAAGCCGTGCTCTAATAATGTGGCCGAATACAACGCGTTACTTATCGGACTCAGTTTCGCCAAAGAACTGGGAGTCAAATATCTCGAAGTCTTTGGAGATTCCCAACTCATAGTCAGACAGATCCGTGGGGACTATGAAGTCAGGAATCCAGACCTGATTCTGTATCACCAGGCGGCCGTTGAGATGGCAAACTCTTTTGAAGAATTTTCCATTGAGTATATTCCGCGCCTCCAGAACGCATACGCGGATGCATTAGCAACGTTAGCAGTATCATTAGCGCAACCTCCTGAGACTGAATAGTTAGTCACTGTGAGAACTCACCAACTATTTGTACCTATATATAGTGAGAAGGAGGACAACAAAGGCGTGGTCATCAAAGAGGTGTACTCAACCCAAGATGAACTGGAACCCCGAGACTGGCGTTTTCCTATAATTGACTACGTCCTATATGGTATTTTGCTAGAAGACGTAAAAGATAGGGAATCGATCCGATGAAGAGCGCCAAAGTTCTTTTATGATGCAGAGACTTAGACATTATATAGTCGCGGGTACGATGGCTTGCTGCTTCGGTGTCTTTCGATCAAGGAAGCAGAAGAAATTCTTAAGGAGGCGCACGGGGGAGAGTATGGCGCACACCAACCTAGTCCCAAGCTTTATGATCGTATCAGAAGAATGAGATACTTTTCAACAACGATGATTAATAATACAATCGAGTACGCTTGAAGGTGCCACGCATGTCAAATACACGCGAATTACATGCATCAACCCCCAGAGCATTTGCATCCTTCGGCTACATCTTGGCTGTTTGTGACGTGGGGGATGGACATTGTGGGTTCTATTTTTCCTCCGTTAGTCAAAGGTGATCTGTTCATTCTCACGATTACTGATTATTTCTCCAAGTGGGCTAAAGAAAGAGGTGAAAACAAACAATGTCATTAGGTTCATCAAGCATCACGTCATCTATCAACACGGCATGCCGAGACGGATCATACATGATAACGGTCCTCAATTTGTCAGCAATGCCTTCATCAAGTTTTGTGAGAAGTTTAAGATTCAAGACGTCTTGTCGATGGCTTATAACCCCGCTACAAATAGATTAGCGGAGGCATTCAACAAGACAATCATTAAGATCTTGTCGAAACTCGTGAAGACCAATAAACGTGATTGGGATGACAAACTCAGAGAAGCACTCTAGACATATCACACCACAAACGCATGCCTACCAGAGCTACCCTATATTCTCTAGTATATGGATGTGAAGCTGTACTTCCATTAGAAATCCAAATCCCATCACTTCGTGCCGCCCTCGCAACTGTGATGACGGCGGAAGAACAACATCGGAGACGTCTTGAAGTGCTCAAGATGTTAGATGAAAAATGCCTGCAAGCTCAACAACACATCGAGTTTTACCAGGACAGAATGTCGAGGGCTTTTAATAAAAAAGTTTGGCAGAGAAGCTTTAAGGAAGGAGATCTGATCCTCGCTGTTCGACGACCAATAATTCTCGATTCTAAGAAAAAGAGTAAGTTTGATCCCAAATGGGAGGGACTGTTTGGGACCGTTGGTGATAGACACAGTCTATTCGAATGGTGCATATCGCCTAATCACTCAGAATAGGGACATGCTATTAATGCCGATAAATGGGAAGTTCCTAAAAAGTACTATCCTTAGTATATTTGGGGTAATCTATTTTGACGGGAAGTTCCTCGTGGAATATTTCACCTATTGTCCTCGAGGATAATCCTAAATCTATTCTCTATAATAAATTCCCTCACTGATCAAATTCATTGACGGTGAGTCCACTAAAATCTTTCTGGTCTAATCTACCAGCAATATCCCCTCTTGATTCCTTCCACGAACAAGAGGTCTATTTTTACCTTCCTTCGCACTGGGGATAGAATATAAAATTCTTCCTCTCTAGGGGCAAGATCCCCTTGTGATAAACAGAAGGGCTCTATCTTTTCCTCTTCGATCACGCCTTCCCATGGTTAGGACTAAAATTAGAATTTCATCTCGATAAATGAGAAAGTCATTTCCAGATTAGATAGCAAATCCTAGAAAAGTGAAAGTTATCTGAATCTTTTCGATTCTCAAAGTGGAGATCCCACTCTTAGTTTCACCTCCTAAGATTCTCGAAGTGGAGATCTCACTTTTAGTTTCCTTTGCACTGGAGATAGAATATAAAATTCTTCCTCTCCAGGAGCAAGAGATAGGATATAAAATTCTTCCTCTCTTATTTTAGGGTTCGTCTTTACCCTGGAAAGAAGAGCTAGATATAGGATATAAAATTCTTCCCCTCTAGCATCGAGAGACAGAATATAAAATTCTTCCTTTTCCACATCAATTTTATTCTCGATAAACAAGAAAGTCATTTCAAGATCAGGTAGCAAATCCTATGAAAGTGAAAGTTATCTGAATTTTTTCGATTCTTGGAGTGGAGATCCCACTCTTAGTTTCACCTCCTAAGATTCTCGAAGTGGAGATTCCTCTTTTATTTTCCTTTGCACTAGAGATAGAATATAAAATTCTTCCTCTTTAGGAGCAAGAGATAGAATATAAAATTCTTCCTCTCTTATTTCAGGGTTTGTCTTTATCCTAGAAAGAAGACCTAGAGATAGGATATAAAATCTTTCCTTTCTAGCATCGGGAGACAGAATATAAAATTATTCCTTTCCCACATCAATTTTATCCTTTCAAAATTTCCTTTCTACTGGAGTTAGAATATAAAATTCTTCCTCTCCAGCATCGGGAAATAGAATATATAATTCTTCCTTTCCCACATCAATGTTATCTAATCCTTCAATCCGGGATTTATCTTGGAGAATTTTATCTCGAAGCCTAAGTAGGGATAAGTCAACGCCTAACACGCCTTGCATGTTTAGTCTTTTACCGATTGAAGAAGACGCCTAAATCCAAGTCAAGGAAATTTTATCCCGAAGCCTAAGTAGGGATAAGTCAGCGCCTAACACGCGTTGCCAGTTTAGTCTTTTACCGATTGAAAAAGACACCCGAATCTAAGTCGGAGGAATTTTATTCTGAAGCCTAAGTAGAGATAAGTCTATGCCTAACACGCGTTGCTAGTTAGTTCTTGATCGTGAAAAGAATGAAAGCCCATATATTCAAAATTGTGGCAAGTTGTTATTAATAACACCATAATCCACGCCTTACACGAGTGGGAAATTTTATTCCGAATCCTAAGTAAGTCAACGCCTAACATGCGTTGCCGATTTAGTGTTTTACCGATTGAAGAAGACACAAAGATTCATCTTGGGGAATTTTATCCCGAAGCCTAAGCAGGGATAAGTCAACGCCTAACACACATTGCCGGTTAGTTCTTAACCGTAAAAAGAATGAAAGCCCACATATTCAAAATTGTGGCAAGTTGTTATTAATAACACCACAATCCACACTTTACACGAGTGGAGAATTTTATCACGAATCCTAAGTAGGGATAAGCCGATGCCTACGCGCATTGCCGGTTTAGTCTTTTACCGATTGAAAAAGACACCAGAATCTAAGTCTAGGAAATTTTATCCAAATCCTAAGTAGGGATAAGCCTACATCTAATACATGCAGCCAGGTAGTCTATTCTCGTGAGAAAGATGAAGCCTATGTATTCAACATCATAGCACCAAGTCTAAAAGAGTTTCATTCTTTTAACACAACGTCACGTGCCAAACGGGTTTAGATAATCCGCATGCTAGTCCGATTCAAACGGTAATCGGTAAAGACTCGTCAAATCTGTTAATGGTTGGGGGTTAGCCAATAACCCTAAAGTCAACACCTAACACGCGTTGCCGGTTAGTGTCTTGCCCGTAAAAGAAGACGAAGCCTATGTATTCAACATCATAGCACCAAGTCTAAAAGAATTTTATTCTTTTAGCATAACGTCACGTGCGGAACGGGTTTAGATAATCCGCATGCTAGCCCGATTCAAACGGTAATTGGTAAAGGCTCATCAAATCCGTTGATGACTGAGGGTTTGCCAAAAGTCCTATGAGTATTAAAGAGTTGAGTCCCTCAAACAAAGGAATTGCAGTTATTCAAACATGAAGCCTATGGTAATAGATTTGTTGTTTTAACTTGGGACAACTCATCATTATAAGCTTGTTGGAGCTCCTTCTGCAGCTCAGCTTTGAAAGACTCCTCATCGGCATTCAATATCTTCGCAGCTTCTTTCTTAATTTCAACTAGCTTTTGTTCCGAGAGCTCTAGTTTCTTAGATATGGTGTTTTGAGCTTCCTCCTCATTGGCCCTTGTCAGCTCCATGACACTCAAGTTCTCTTCCTCCACCTGAAGTTCCCACCTAAGCTGCACTATCTTGGCCTCACTTGATGCAATACAAGAATGAATGTTACTCAGGGATGTTGATTTCTCGACAAGTGCGGTCTTGATCTGCTCTACCCGATCCCGTTGTAGTTGAATCTCAAGTCCAGTAAAAACGCGAGCATTGCGCCATGCTTCCAGATGAGATTCTGCTCGATTAGCTACATAGGAAGAAACACCTGCTACCTTTAAATCCTATAATTCCTGAAGCTTGAGTTCTAGATGATCAAGATCATCAGCAATTGCCTTGGCTAACTCTGAGTAACCAGCATCCCTTATCAAAGCCGCTCTAGGGCCAAGGACTGGCTTGAACTGACGAAGAGAAAGCCCACTGTGGAGAATCTTGTTAATCATCGTGTTTATGAAAGAAAAGAACGAGCAGACTTCCATACAAATAATAATTCGAGCTGAGTCATCGTCTGACTCAATGCCCTTGCCAGATCATGGAGTTGAGATGTAAGCCCTGCAAAAAGGAAAAAGAGCATTTTAGAATCTTAAGTCAAAGGCCGGTGTAGACATCCTTAGCCAGATAACCCGTACCTGCTTCCATCGGTATAGCTTCACGGTTTAATAGGGCTATCGGGAGAGTAACCGTCGTTGATGCACAAACTGCTGCAGTTGGTCTCACGGCATGTTCATCAGGCATGGCAGCCGCCACGATAGCCAAGTCTGGAGGAACCTCAGAATGAGGAGCTGAAAAATACGCCTCGGTAGGAGTTCCTGCCAGTAACAGAATGAATTACTCAGGTTCATCAAATTATAGTTGTATTAGTCAAAAATGGCTAGCCATGTAATTAACGGGAGAGAGAATTCGCACCTTTAAAGGAACAAACCTCAGTATTTTCGGGAATCGTTGGCTCAGGGAATATATCACCAGGAAGACGATTATCTTGGGGAGAGCCATATATCAAGTCGACCCAAACTAGCCCTGAACCGGCCCGAACCAGTCCTGAGCTGGACCAAACCAGTCCTGAACTAGACCCTGAACCAAAATTCAACCCAGGGCTAAACCAGGCATCAAACTAGCCCTGAATCAGCCCACTGATTGATTCCTCCTCCCTCCCACACATCCGAAGGGGCCCTGAATATTTATTCAGTGGCGTTATCACCCATTTAGGGTCATTTTTCATCCGGTTTGGTTTATTCGAGCCTCATAATTACTCCAATAGGGTATACGAGTCTAAACTATTTCTCACTTTTGTCGAGAAGTTTCTGGAGAATATTTTTATAAAATGTTCTTAAGGATAACTTGAAAAGCTCCAATGGAGCTTAAAATATGTTGACACCAGTCAACGCATCGCAAATGGAGAATTCACCGACTAAAGGAGAATAGCAAGAAGTTTGATGGTTAGTTCTATGACAACTCACCGACACGAGATAAAGCAAAAAAATTCAGTTACTAGCTTCAGTTCAAGATTTCGACAGCGGTCAGACAATAAATGCAGCACCGTGACACTTTTAGTCATTGACGAAAGCATCAGATGATCTGAAGGAATTGACGAAAGCATCAGATGATCTAAAGAAATTGAAGAAATCAAGATTTGAAGCTGTTTTAAGGTCCTGTTATGCTAATTAAAGGTTTGGGCCTATCATATCCAATGTATTTCAGGCTCATCTATAAAAGAACGAGGAAACACTTTGGAGGGGGTATCTGTAGGCGTTGAAAATTGCCTATAAGTCCCTGAACATGACTCGTGACGATGAGTTGACGATTAGCGAGCCATCCGACAACGCAACAGTGAACCATTTATGACGTAATAACAAGTAAATGCGACGCAAACGCATAAAGCGAGTCGACAAAATGCATGAAGCGAATCAGTGAGGCGTGCAAGTCAGCGAGTCGATGAAACATGGAATAAATCTAACTACGAAGCTTCAGATTAGTAAATATCGATGAGACTGAACGAATCAGACTCGGAAAATAACAAAACGAAGCCATGTGGACAGCTCGGTAGCCGAGCCACCAAGTGGTGGCTCAGCGCAGATCTGACCCAAATTTGCTTTTGAAGCCTATAAATATGTGGAGGGGGGCTCATTTTCTCAGGGCTGGACTTTTGGGCAAGAAGGGGAGACTCTGTCGAATTCTAGAGCGATCTACACTTAGATCTGAGAATTCTAGATCCGAGATCT
>JBAKGM010075775.1:0-13476 GCA_037177215.1 Asparagus racemosus
ACTTTTAGTTTCTTTCACTGGAAATAGGACACAAAACCTTCCTTTCCAGCACCCATAGATAGGAGACAAGATCCTCCTTCCTCTCCATCAACAAGAGATAGGATACAAAACCTTCCTCTCTTATTTCGAATTCGTGAGCTTCTGGAGATAGTACACAAAACCTTCCTCTCCACTGGCAAGAGATAGGATACAAAACCTTCCTCTCTTGTTTCGAATTTGTCCCTTATCTCGGAGATAGGAGACAAGATCCCCCTTCCTCTCCACGAGCAAGTGATAGGAGACAAGATCCTTCTTTCCTTGTTTCAAACCCATCTTTATTCGGAGATAGGACAAAAATCCTTCCTCTCCATCATCGGGAAATAGAATATAAAATTCTTTATTTCCCACATCAATACTTTCTAATCCTTTTAATCTAAGATTCTTCTTGGAGAATTTGATCCCGAATCCTAAGCAGGGATAGGTCGATACCTCACACGCATCGCCGGGTTAGTGTTCCCGTGAAAAGACGAAGTTTACGTATTCAATATCGTAGCATAAAGTCTAAGAGAGTTTCCATTCTTTTAGCACAACGTTACATGCAGAACGGGTTCAGATAATCCGCACGCTAGCCCGATTCAAATGGTAGTCGGTAAAGGCACGTCAAATCCGTTAAGGGCTGGGGGTTTGCCAATAACGCCAAAGTCGGCACCTCACACGTGTCGCCGGTTTTAGTCTTTTTTTGATAAAAAAGAGACACGAAGGTTCATATTGGGGAATGTTATCCTGAATCCTAAGAGGGGATAAAGCCAGCGCTTCACACGCGTCGCCGGTTTAGTCTTTTTCCGAGAAGAATACACTAAGTTTTATTTTGGGGAAGTTTATCCTAAATCCTAAGAAGGGATAAAGCCTACGCCTAATACGCGTTGCCGGTTAAGTTCTTAGCCGCTTTTTAAAGAAGGAAAAAGAACAAAAGTCTGCATATTCAAAATTACGGCAGGTTGTTAACAAACATCTCAATCCACATCTTACCCGTGTGGGGAATTTTATTCCCAAGCCTAAGTAGGGATAAAGCCAACGCCTCACACACGCTGTTGGTTTAGTCTTTTTCCGATTGAAGAAGACACCAAGATTCATCTTGGGGAATTTTATCCCGAAGCTCTAAGAAGGGATAGAGCCAACGTCTCACACGCCTTGCCAGTTTAGTCTTTTACTGATAGAAGAAAGACACCAAGTTTTATCTTGGGGAAGTTTATCCTAAAGCTTAAGAAGAGATTAAGCCGATGCCTTACACGCGTTGCCGATGGGTAGTCAATTTCCGTAATAATTGGCCTAGTCTACGTATTCAATATCGTAGCATTATGTCTAAAAGAGTTCAATTCTTTTAGCACAACGTCACGTGTGGAACGGGTTCAAATAATTCACACGCTAGCCCGATTCAAACGGTAATCGGTAAAGGCTTATCATCCATTGATGGCTGAGGGTTTGCTAAAAATCCTATAAGTATTATGGTTAATTATTTCTGATGAAATGAAAGAATCATGACAAAGTGTAAAAAAGAAAAGGGAGATATATTTTATTGATAAAGACTGAAGTTACAGTTTCTTAAACATCAAATTTGTGACAACATATTTGTTGTTTTAATCCGGACACTTTATCAATAAAAGCTTGCCGAAGTTCCTCTTGTAGCTCAGCCCTGAAAGACTCCTCACTGGTGTTGAGCGTTTTCACAGTCTCCTCCTCAATCTCAGCTAGCTTCTACTTCGAGAGCTCGAACTTCTCAGACATGACGGCAAGAGTTTCCTCTTTGTTAGCTTTTGTCAGCTTCAAGACACTCAGGCTCTCCTTTGCTGCCTGAAACTCCTGCTCTAACTCTACTATCTTCGCCTCGCCCTCGGCGACACAAGACTGAAGATGACCCACGGAGGATGAAGTCTCAGCAATAGCGACCTCTAAGTGGTGCGCCTGGTCTCGCTACATCTGGACTTCAAGCTCGATGAAAACACGAGCATCATGCTAAGCTGCCAGACGAACTTCTGTCTCCGCGGCTATATATGAAGGAAGCCCCGCTACTCCCATCCTGTAAACTCCAGAGCTTGGCCTCTAGGTGATCGAGATCATCGGCAACGGCCTGGGCTAGCTCTGAGAAACTTGCATCTCATATCAAGGCTATCCTAGGGTCAAGGAAGGGCCGGAACTGACGGAGAGAAAGCCCGCTGCTGAGAAGCGTGTCTATCACTGTGGCCAGGTAAGAGAAGAACGATCGAACCTCTACACAGATGATAAGCCGAGATGGATCGTCGTCCGACATCAATGCTCTCACTAAGTCATGAAGCATTACCGAGGGCCCTGCAAGCAGAAGGAGGAAGGGTTAAACACTCCAAAACTAGAAATCAGTGTGAGTTCTGTCGGCTGAGCAATCTCTACTTGTTGAGATAGCTCCTTGCCATAACGGAGCCATCGAAGGAGTATCTGTCGGTGGCGCATCGACTGTCACAGTTGGTCCTTCGACCTGTACGTCCGATGTAACATCAACTGCGGTAGCTGACTCTGGAGGAGCAACAGAATGAAGATTTCCTGTCACTAGCAAGAGACGTTTCAATAGTTGTACTAGTGAAAGTTAGCTAGTCCTATGATTATTGAAAAAGGGGATTCATACCTTTAGAGGAACCAGCCTCGATATTCCCAGAAATTGTCGGCTCAGGCTCAATGTCACCAGGAAGAGAATCATCTCGGGCCGAGCCACACATCAAGTCATCCAGGGATATATCCAAGGCCAAACCGTCGTCATCAAAGTCCTCTATTGAGAAATCTGACATAAGAGGACGTGAGTGGAAGAAGCAAAATTAGGAATCCACACTGGACTAAAAAGACTTACCTTCTGCGGTAGAGTTTGTCTCCCTAAGCCCCGCTTCCAAGCTAGCTTCCGGTAATATTTCTAAAAGAGCAAGAAGCGTAGACGCGATTAGGGGGGGCACGAATTCTGAGTCATTCAATTCCCCTATACACCATCTAAATGGAGGATTACTAATGTTAGATGTACCTCGAATCGCCGATTCAGGTCCTATGTTGGTATTTTCAGGCCCTCCTGTCATAGCCTTGTACACTTGCTGAGTGAAATTGGGTCCGGCAGAATTGTAATGGGGAAAAATCAAAGCTAGCGTCATCGCCTCCATATCCACCTGTATAGAGAGGGAGAAATGTAAGCCTCTAAAATCGAAAGATTAAAAGGTCAGAGGGGACTATGCCACAGTTAAGCATTACCTCCGTCACTGATAAGGTCTTCACCGGTCAGGTCTACATCACAGGCTCGGGGGTTCACGTGAGACTTATGGGCTAACTTCTTTCGCTTAATAACTCGAGCCTCAGCATAAAACCTTTCCCCTCGAGAGAGGCGAGACTCTCTCTCTTCAGCTGACTTTTCTAAGAATTCAAGTGGATGAGTGGTCCAATAATAAAAAAAAGAGGGAGAAGAAAGGAGAAAGGAGAGTATTGACTAACCTGTCTCAAAGGCTTCATCACCTCCATCATTTGAATGATCATTTCCTGAGGATCCCTCGGCAGAATTGAGGATCTCCTCTTCATCCTCATCCAGCTGATGAGTATGACGACACTTCCTCGGCGCCCGAGCAGCCCCCCTCTGATGCGTCTGAGTATCAGCCTGTGAAGATTCTTCAGCCACCAACTCCATTATGGGTTTCACGCGGACGGGCCCGTTAGCCACCACGAGCCACCTGCACTATAGAAAGTCAACTCCAGCTGGCGGTTGGCGCTCGGAAGACTAAATTTGGCACCGATACATCCCGTCACACTCCATAGCTATGCTCAGACACCATCTACTAGTCCACCGCGAGTCCTAAGCTGTCGATTCGGATTTCCAATATAAAGCTGGTCATAACCGATTTGACGAGCGGAGCGGCAAGGAAATTATGGCTCGATAAAACATTCCTCTTACCCGAAAAGTGAGGTAGCCTGATCTGATGTTGGTCAACCAATTGAAGCAGCCGACGTTAAGTGAAGTCCAGTTTGCTTTAGGTCTCTCATCGTTAACTAGGGATTCGCCATATCGGCCAGAAAATTAGGGAAAGCATCGGGAGAAGACCCAGCCTTTGTAAATCCGCAGCTGCTTCTGTATCTCTACGAAACTGCACCCCTTCTAGGTGCAATTTTCTAACAACTGACAGACAGGTCTGCTAGGCTCGGTACTGACATCATGTCAGGGCGGTGGAGGACAAACCATACCATTAAATAAGTATATGGAAGCTCCACCCTTGCGACGGGAATCTCAGTAGATGGTTTACAGCTCCCATCAGTAAAAGCGCTAGTTAAATGGCGAAGCCCACAGTAGATATTAGCCACCATTACTAGAAGAAAGGAGAGTTCCTTTTTATGGGCGAGCTGAACCACAGGGTAAAGTACCTCTAGTGGTAAGGGGTCGCTCAATTGGTACGACACTACGCATTTCTTCAACCAAAGTGTGAGATAACCGGCGAGGAGAGTGGTCGGGTGAATTGGTTTTATAGCATGCCATAGAAAGGTTGAGAACTTGGTCCCCGCAGTAAAACCACCTTCAATACCGCCAAGTGTGTAAGAGCTAGCATTGGTCTTTCTTATCAGCTCATTAACTTCAGAAGGTGTAAGAGGAGCCAATTCACAGATTACGTCATTTGGGTTGCCTTCCAGGTTCTGGAACAGATACTTGGCAAACTACTTGAAGCTTACTTGTGATTTCTTTTTCGCTAGTGGACTAGCCTTCGCCAGGGTGATGTGGTAATGGCATGTGAGGTCCCACAGAGTATCGTAGCTGCCAGGCATGCGATCCCTCAGCTGACCCAATTCTCGACTCGAAGGGAAGTATTCCTGATACAACATCTTCCTCATGGGTAAGCCAGAAATCCGATGCATCTCATGGAGAGATAGCCCCAATTCACCATGCTTAGTTACAAAGGTGTTCGAATCTGAGTCATAAAGCTTAGACAGGGCAAAGAAATGATTGGGGCTAAGTGCAAGCCCGTACATGGTGGCATGGATCGCTGCATATAAACCACAGGCACGGAGCTCCTCATCCCATCTACTGAGGACGTAGTTCGTTAGGCGAGCCCACCAATGTTTGTCCGAAGAATGAATCTAGCCAAAAAACCTATGTCGAGACGCCGACATCTCTCGCCCCAGCTTCGCAAGATGATTCTTCAAGGTTTGGGCATTAGTGGATAGCTCATCACGAGGCGGCTCGTCTAGCCCCAACACGCCAAGGTGTAATCCGACGATACGGCTCCTGCTCGAACTTGGGATTGCCTGGTGGGAAATGAAACCGCAATGGATGTTGTCGCGTTCCTCTGTCAGACGCCAAGACATCTCCCGTGGCACGGCCTGGTGCCTCAATTCATTCAATGAGAATTGTCGAGGTATCCACGGCAGATATAAAGCCCTGCCATCATCCTTGTGCAACCACTGCTCATCATCAATGAAGACTGTCTCTGGATCTGTGACCGAATCACCAAATAGGTAGTTCTTCTTCTTCAGAGGCTGGTTTGAGCTAGTGTCCTTCACAAGAGGCACGTCCATGGTCAACAATCTGAGTACGCGAGAGCCTCCACCAAGAACTATCTGAGGGGTCTCTGCCGAAGTGTTCTGTGCAAATTGAGGAGAGATAGAAATTGTAGGGTCGTCGCATGCTGAGTAGTACTCGCCACAGCGCCCATCAACCGCATGGGAGGGAAACATACCCGAGGGATAGTTAACTGAAAATGAGTAGTAAATATTTGTTATATAAAAAAAAAGAAGAAAGGCGTTGAACTCATCCCATAAGATAGAGTTACGGTCTTACAACGGGCGAGACGATTCCACTCTCACTATGTCACTCGTGGGATGACGTATATTATCGCATAAATAAAGCGATGATATACCCCGTCCAACGGGATGCAATGCGACATGGAATCGCCCCCGGTAATGACTTTAAGCGTCAAACATTACAAAGGAGGGTTTCGGCTCCTCCCAATCGCCTCACGAAGGAGAACTAAGTGGGGATACAGTATGCATATGCATGGAATAATGAAAGAAAAAAGCTCACCAGCATACGAGGAAGGTACCTTTGGCCTCCTCGAAGCACGTGATCTTGTCGACGCCATAACGATCTGCACAAAAAATCAAGCAGGTTAGCTGAAAAGTGTAGAGGAAATTATCAAAAAAAAAAGAAAAAAAAGAAAAGAAAAGAAAAGAAAGAAAAGAGAAAAGAGAAGAAAAAAGAAGAAAGAAAAAGATGCAAAAGCCCCAATCTTTTGTTTAAAATTTAGTTTCTTGTTTTATGAAACCCCTAGTGTTGTATAAAAACCCTAGATTTGTGATCAGAATTCATGTCTATGTACAAGTTATGATCATATACCTGAAGAAAAGCCCAAGAAATCTGAAAAAAGATGCGCTTTTGAAGGGTTATTCGAGTCCCGGATGCGGAGGAAACACGCATCTTCGATAATTATCAAGATTTGAAAGGGACAAGATGTCAAAAAGAGAAGAAAACAAGAAAAAAAAGAGAGAGGGAAGGGGCCGGCCACACATGAGAAAAAGTGGGGGATTTGGATCCTTTTATACTACTCTCAAGAGGACACAATCCAAGTCTGAATAGGACTCCTATTGGGCCATGAATAGGGACTCTAAGCAGGGTCAAACTGAATCAAATTGAGCCAAATAAGCCAAATGATGGGTCCATTCTCTTTCCTATCCATCTGAAGGGATCCCGGAGACTTATTCAGCGAGACTGTCGCCAGATGAAGGCTACCTCTTACCTGCCCAAGTTTATCAGTACTCCAAAAAGGTATACGAGTATAAATTGTTTACTATTTTGGCCGAGAAGTTCCTGGAGATTATTTTCATAAAATTTTCTTAAGGATAACTCGCCAACCTCCAAACGGGTATATGAGGATAAACTATTTCCTGAAAACTCTAATAAACGCACAAGTATAAACTGTCTTGATGCCAGGCAACGCGTCGCCGCCGGAGGATTCGCCGATCAACGGTTCGAATCCAAAAAAAATTGGACACCGGTCAACGCGTCGCACTCACCGATTGAAGGCTAAAATTCTGCACATATTTCGACGCCAATCAATGCATCGCAGCAAAGAATTCCCCGTTTAATGGAGGAGTCTCGTAAAAGGTTGGATGGTCAATCGAAGGACAACTCACCAACACGAGTCAAATTCAAACGAACTCAATCAGCTTCAAGATTCCGATAGCCGTCAGGCAAAAAAATGCAGCACCGTAATACCTTCAGCTATCCTACAAAGAACTAGAGAATCTGAAAGGATTGGAGGAATCAAATACTGAAGATAATCTCAAAAGAAATTCATTTATCGACTTCAGGTCAAGATCTCGACAACGGTCAGACAAAAAATGCAGTACCGTTGTGACGTCAGCTATCCTACAAAGAACTAGAGAATCTGAAAGGATTGGAAAGATCGAACACCGAAGCCATTTATAGGTCATGTCACATCGACTGAAGGTTGGGGCCTATTATATCCAAAGTATCACAGGCTCGTCAAAAAATCGAAACTAAGACACGTTGGAGGGGGTATCTGTAGGCGTTGAAAATCAGTTATCAATGCTCAAACAAGACTCGTGACGGTGGGTTGATAGCCGACGGCCCATCAAACGGTGCGACTAAGAACTGCTGACAATGTAACTGCGCCACAAAATGCATAAAGCGAGTCGACGAATGCATGAAGTGGGTTGGCAAGACGTATAAGTCAACGAAGCGACGTATCGTGGAATAAATCCAGCGCCAAAGTCAATAAACTTGACAAACCTAAACCAAAAGACTGGAAAAGCAGTCAAAGCCGAAAAACAACTTGGCGGACGAGCGAATACGGCCAAAAAGACTGAGATGACTCAGCCTTGGCTGAGGCAACCCGGCCAAGGCTGAGGAGACTCGGCTTTGTGGTCGAGGTAGCTCGGCCACAAGGCCGAGCCAAGAATCCCCCCCTCTCTTGAGACTATAAATAGGGGGGGGTGTGTTGGTAGTTTTAGGGGGTTGGAAAATTGATTCTTCTGAGCTCACTGTTGGATTTTTTTTGCAACATCCAGAGTTCTTGGAGCACTAATCTGAAATTTTACAAGAGCTTTTGCACAGACCCGGACTCTCTAACGAGTGATTTTCTTCTTCGACAATCAATTCCTCCGGAGCCAAACTTCGTTTTGGTCCCGAGAAGAGCTGTGACTTCGCTTGGTCAATTTCACTCGTTAGGGCTATTATTTCCTTCGTGAAATAACCCTTTTGTTCTAGATCTAACCGAGATCTGAATTTCCCCACGTAAAAAAGGAGGATTTTTAGATCTAGATTTAGATCTCGTTCTTCAATGACCGGCAATGTAAGGATCTGATCGTGCGGCAGTTCACGGACAAAGATCCCCGACACAGGCAAAGATCCGCGTTTGTTTAAAGGAAGAAGTTGTAATTTTTATTGATTTTTTCATTGTATGCCTTATAAAAGGCAATCTTTTTATTGAATTCATTTGTAATCCCATAAAGGTGTAATGAGTTTAGCAATGAAAATCAATCAATTGACTTTTCCCGCAAACACCTATCATCAGGCTCGGTTAGGTAGGCATCACTATCATCAGGCTCGGTTAGGTAGGCATCACTATCGTCATGCCCGGAGCCCATTCGATCTTCATCATCATCCAAAGGAATAGGTTCTTTCTCTATACATGAGAAACACATCAGTCAAAGATACTTCAAAAATATCCAGCATACAAAGAGATAAATTACCTGAAGAGTCGACTCTAGGCTGTTGAACGGGGACTACCGAAGGCTCTTCTCTAATTGCAGGGGAGACTGCCAACCCAATAGCAGGCTCAGAAGATACTAAAGCCGCTTTTTCAAAGGTAGCAAAGAAGGAGCGTATAATGGTCTCTTTCCCTTGCCTCGTCCTCTATCAGGCAATTCCTGGCGAACCACCGGTTTAGTTGGTTTTCGGATGTTGATCCCAGCCTGCCTTGGAGGCGCTGGTGGCTCGTTAACCTCTACTTGAGGAACAACCTGTTCAGCGGGCGCTTCCAAATCATCATCTGGCATATCCTCTGCTAAGAAGTCACGGATTCTGGGAACCCGGCTCCTCCTACCCCTCTAGGAAGATTCTTTATATAACTGAGAAATTCAAAAGAAGCTAGATTTGTCAATATGAAAGTTGGGGTGAGGTATAATGACCTTGCTGTACCACTTGCAAAACCCTAACATTATGTAATAGTGAGGCGTATGATGAGGAAGCGAGAACTTAGCTCTAGTGGCTCTAGCGACAAAGTGATACGAAGCACAAGCGCCATAGACCACACTTCCTGAACGTACCAATCCAGGATTCAGAATTCCCAATGTACAGTTGATCATAGCCGAACTGACGAGCGAACCGAAACAGCAAGTATGGCTCAATATAGCACTCTGTGCTGGAGAACTTTACAAATCCCGACAAGATATTTGACCAACCACTTGGAGCACTCGAAACTCTGGAGCAAAGCAACGTCTGCTCCACCGGGCAGAGCAGCTGACATCAACTGAGGACAATGCCGGGTGAACCATATCACTAAGTACATATATGGCAGCTTCACTCGAGGATTAGCAACTTGATATCTTGGACTCTTTTCCTTCTACCTCAGATATTCAGTAGCCAACTCCCTCAGGCCATGATGAACGTAGCTCACCATTGTAGGTAAAAGGACTAAATTATACCCACAAGTTAGCAACACGGTAGGATGCAACACTTTGATCGAGCTACGATCCTTCGGCCGAGAAGGAACAACACATCCCTTTAACCAAATGGAAAAGAAGCCTGCGAGTAATGGCTGCTCAGATATCGGTTCCCTCGCCTGATGATGGAAGCTTTCAAACTTGTCACTAGCATGGAACCCACACACATCCAAGTCCACAGTGTGAAGTACACGACCATCAATGAAGATACGAGTATCGACATCCTTGGCCTCAACCGGAGGGATTGAATTGACACCCTTATCCTTTTACTGACGTGGGGAAACAAATAGTCTGCCCAAGGAACACGAAGCATAGTGAAATCGTGTCCGGCATTCCCCGTAACAGTTTGGCAAATGAGGAAATGGCGCACCAACTCTCAGAATACCTCCGTCACTAGGCAACATGGTTTGGAGGACTCAACTCCCCATTTGTGGGGAAACTTTCCTCGTATGGGTGACTTCCCATTGGTAAACGAGACAACTCGAACATCTTGTGGAGAGCTATCCCAATTTTCCCCACCGGAGTGAAGAAGGTGTTGCTATCACAGTTATATAACTCCAAGTTGCCTTACAGGATAGGCGCGCAAATCTCAGCACCATACTTGGAAGCCCTCACTGCAGCATATAGCCCCATCTCACGTAACCCATCCGTGAAGGTTTCAAGAGCGAAGTCAACCAGACGAGTCCACCATTGGGTATCCGCCGATTTGATCCAACCAGGAAATCTAGTGTCTGCCTCAGGATATTGAGCATCATTCTTGGCAAGTTCATTCCCGAAAGTATTTGGAATCACAGGGACTTCATTGATCGGTACGTCCTCACTTACGAAACCTGGAGGCAGCCCAATAATGTTAATCCCATAAAGTCCCTCATGACGAAAGCCACCTCCATGCTTTATAGAACCTATCTTAATCTATCTTCCCTGTTCGTGAGATTATAGCGCATGAAATGAGGCACGGTGAGATGCTGCAAATACATGAAGGAATTTTGGCACTCTATTGCTGGCAAAGCGAACTGACAATCTCCTTGGGCATAGTACTAGTATTCCTCTCCCCAGTCGAAGAGAGAGTTTTCACCAGGAACACTATCTCCAAAGAGGAATTGTGGCTTCATTGACACTCCTCATCAGGAATTGAGAACTTAGCATCTGTGATTATCTCCTGTAGAGCTCTAGTACTACCCACGCGAATGGTTTCCATCCTCCCCTGGTTGCTGTATTCTAGGAACAAAGGAACATTCCTATCGAAAATGTGCACCACTTCAGGGTCATGTGTTCCATCATGCCCAAAATGGCTACGACGATCTACAAGGGCTCTCGAGTAAGTAAAGCACAAAGACAAAAGATAAAACAAATGAGTTAGTAGATGAAGATCAAATTACACCGAGCGCTGATAAAATGAAGCAAAGTCCAGCAAAAACTGCGAACTTCATCTATATACTTAAGTTGGCGAAACTCATCCAACTAAGTTAGGTGAAACTCGTCCAAATGAAGGTCACTAAAATCAGTAAGCCCGCTCTAGCGAAGGTCGTTCAAAACGAAGCAACGAACTCTGCCTAAGCGAAGTCCGTTGCAAAAGCCCAAAAGGCTAACGAGCTCCGCCATAAGAACGAAGCTCACTTCAACAAAGCACCATTAGTAGCCGCTAACAGAACTTCACTGCAAACGACAAAAGCTCGTCAGAGAAGACCATAAGTGGTCATAAGGATCTCGCCTTTGGTAGTGGATCAAGTGTTTTAAGTACCTTGAGGCACTGTTTAAAGCCCAATAGGCTGAGAATAGGCTGATCTGAAGATCACCATTAATGGGTTCGAAGCTTACCCGCTGCCATCTCTAGTTGTGCTGGCACCTCTTCAGCTCTTGGCCAATGAGCTCCTCGAGTAGAGCCTCTTCCTCTAGAGATAGCGCGACGGGGAGCCATTGATAATGAACTTCGGGGATTTTGAGAAAGCTAGGACTTGAAGAAAAGTGGAGAGTTTTTGAAATCAAAGTGGAAAAAAGGAGGCAAAACAGCCTATTTATAGGCTAGAATCCCTAGACTCCGCTAAAGATTTCTTGCCCTGAACTTCACCGAGTATTTCGCTAAAGTCAAATCCGTTGAAGATCCCGCTACCGAACTCCGCCGAAGATCTTGTTACCAAACTTCGGCTAAGATTTCACCATGAACTTTGCCAGAATCTCTCTCTAAATGAATTTCATCGCAATTTTATGCACACAGATCGAAGACCTGAATTTTAAATTCTTATGCTGAGCCTTGCCTAAACTGATTTACTAAGCTCCGCCCAGACGACTATTTCTCAAGTAAGCGTACTTCGCCCCCTTCATTAGGGTATCAAGGCGAGCCTCGCTAGAGCATCATAGTGAATTTCACTAAGTCTCCAAATTGAGAAAAATCACAACTCAATTTGTATGAGGCCTGTTTCGGGTCTTTTGAAATTGCAATTAACTCAGATTACAATTTGTGAGACAATAATGAAACTAAGGAAAATTTTATATTTCCTGGGGGTTCTTTTCCATGTGCTGGTGGAGCATCGATCTTGTACTCTATTCATGAACCGAATCAAGACTCACGAATCTTTTGCTGTTCGGCGGGGGGTCAAATTATTTGGAAGGTAGCTTGGCCTTCTCTTTGTGAAACTCCTCTGCATATGCATACATGTATGTCTATGTGTGATCTCCTCTCCTTTTATAGGCTAAGAGAGAGTGAATGGCCTCCTTAGAACATGGGTTAAGGGCTATTAAAATAGGAAATCGTGGGGGAACAGTTATCCCATGAAAATAGCTCTGAAACGGTTACTTGGGCGGACTTTGTGGTCATGGCGAAGTTCACTGTTGACGCATGTGAAGATCGCTGTGGTTGTGGGCGAAGGTCATCACGAATGTGGGTGCGCCTTAATCCGAAGTGAATGACTTGGTCCACGTAAGTTGACATGGGCAAAATTTGTTGGTTGGCGAGCTTTGCCTATGAGTTTGAATTTGACACAGAATTTGACTCTAGGCTTGGCTGACTAATGACACCTTTCGACTCGGCATGGGAGTCAACTCACGTTCGATTTGGTTGAGATGAGTCAACATGGGTTGCTTGGTGAGGTCTGCTTCAGTCATTAGGCGACCTTCGCTATAGCTTGTCAAGGGCTCGATTTTGGGCCCATTAGAAGTGTTTAGCCTATGGGCATTCACTCCTTGGATCCAAGCTGGCCATCGGTGTAAGTAAAAATACATTTTGATCGTCTACAAGACCCTCTCAAAGTTTTCAAGATCCTGCATTCAGTTTGTAATAGGGGTTGAAATACTTTGGGTAAATAGCCAGAGGTGTACTGTTGAACGTGACTCGTGTTGTCTTGTTTGGGTGAAAAACTTGTCTTCATTCGTCTACTTGGTTGCCAGAGGTGTACTGTTAAACGTAGCTTCCTTAGTTGTAGACTTATATCGAAGGTTTGATGATGCTTGTGCTTGTCCAAATCCTTGTTTGGAACAAAACTCGCCTTCCTAGTTGTTGGGACGATGTAGGAGAAATCAGCGCAGTTTAGCTGATTTTAAGTGTGAGCGAGGGTTGCTCATTTCTGTCTTACTGAGCGAAGTTCATCGATTGGCGATGTTCGCTGGCTGGCGAAGCTCAATGTATTTTGAGTTGTCGTCGGTGAAGTTCGTCATCTGGCGATGCTTGCTGGCTTGGCGAAGTTTGTTCTGATTCGCCTCTAGATTTGTGCCGTGATTTGTGGCTAAGATCTCTTGATTGAAGATCCTATGAGATCCGCTATGGATTTGACC
>JBAKGM010075786.1:0-13476 GCA_037177215.1 Asparagus racemosus
GCAGTTATTAGTGGTAATATTTATTCATATAAAATGAATAATGAGGGTATTAATTTGTAATTAAAATGTGATAATCACTTGCTTCAGGCGATCTATTTCCTTCGTGAAATAGTCCCCTCAACCCCATAGATCTCGACTTGGATCTGATCATGCGGCGGTCCACGAACTGAAAAAAATCCTCAGCACAGGTAAAGACACCCACGCAAGCGAGGATCCGATAAACGGGTCCTACATTTGTTCAGGAGAGAGTCGTAAAGTGTAATTTGATTTTCATTGTAAGTCTTATAAAAAGACGCCCCTTTTTTTATTTTGACTTCATTTGTAAAAGCCAAGAAGCTGTAATGAGTTCGAATGCAATGAATATGGAAACAACTTTTGTCGCGAACAAGCTAGCGACCACAGTGGGAGCCAACGATCTCAAATCTGAGATCGTCGTGCCGCAACCGCGGATCGAGATCCCAGTTGACGAGGAGGTCAAATACAAGTTCGACCAACAGAAGTACAAGGAGTATCTCTTATCCTCGCCCAGATCCTCCTCCCCCCGTAAGTCCAAGATGATCTCCGCTGCAAGGAAGATCCGCTGGACCTCAGATTCAGAGTCACAAGAACAAGATTCCAGCCCCGCTGCCGTCAAGATTATAGGTAGCGGTGTTTTCCCCTCTGCACCCACAGACTTTGTCCCCTTGGCTCTGGGGATGACTGTTAAAGGCGCGCCCACACTCTCGAAGAGAGCCCGGCAAAGACAGCGCCAAAGCATGGCGCGTCGATTCGCCAAGGCCCTTCAGTCAACGGATGGGATTTGCTATGAGGTGGATCTAAGATCCAGAATGAATCAGAGGCTTCAGCCTCAGGTAGTTGACAGCCCCTCCAAGCCGTTGACGAATGAATGGGTCTGAGTCAAGTGGAACCGTTCAACACTTGAGGAGAGCATCCAAAAGTGTCGCGCACTCCTTGTGCATGCACGGGCTCTAGTTCAAGAAGCCCGAAAATTGAAGAAGGAAGAGGTGGCCAGGAAGCCACCGAAAACGCGTCAAGTTTGGAGGCTAAAGTTCAGCACCCCAACTCAGACCACCCAGGTACTGAGGCCAAAGCCTGCAGGCACCCCAACTCAGATCGCCCCGGTGCCGAGGCCAAAGTCTGCGAGCGCCCCGGCTCAGGTCACCCCGGCGCCTAGGCCACCGCTGGATCCACATCTAAATCTCTAGCTCAGCCTGTTACTACTTCAATTGAGCCCACTGGCCCACCTCGAAGCAAGAAGACGGTGTTAGAATGCCTCAGCCCATTGCAAGACGATCGAGGCAAAATTCTGATTAAGGAACGCTAGGGTCCATTGAGGAAATCACAGGTCACTCCTAATGCAGGAGGTCACACCCATCTCAACAAAGACAGGAAGGCTCCTGTAGCTCTTCGCACTAGACTGCGGATCAAGGTTCAAGAGTCCATCAAGACTTCACGCCCACACGGGCGAACGTCGAGACGAGTTACTTTTGGAAGCCTTGATAAAGCTGTCCGTCCTCAGAAGGAGACATTTTTGTCTAATGATGATGACGTTATACCTGAGAAGTCGTGCCAACACACGATGGATTGCTCTGCCATTCAGGCCGATGAGTTGTACTATCGTGCTGGGGGTATGAGTAAATTCTGAAAAATGAGTTCCCAAAAGATACCTGCACATTGCATGTGTTCAAAACTGATCAGGGTAGTGTTGTCAGAGTGTGACTGCAACAAGGCAGCTCTGGAGAGGATATCGGTCTTCGATAGACTTAGTACCGAAATGCAGAAGCCCAGGTCAAGACGCTTTCGCAGAAGAAGATCGGTGTCTCAAGGCGATGAATTACCAAGAGTCATCATCAATATGACTAGCAGAGGGACGTCGTCACGTGCCCTTCCTGGTGCATCTCAACGAATAACTCGGTTGTGGACTATGACTATTCGACGATCTAATTATGACAAGGTGCAGAGGGGGTTACCCTCAGATGATGAAGTATCAGACGTTGGCTTCGCAATGGCTTCTGATAACACGGTTTCTAGCAAGGGACATCTCTGAGAGGTGCTCATGATTAGTGTGGAACAGGTGGCCAAAATGCTTAAAGAGGCTATGGCCAAACAGAAGGAGAATTTCAAATTCAAGATGGAGATGACTATGCAACAAATGAGAGAGATGCATAGCCAGCAAGTCTAAGCACTGATGAATCGCTAGGGTGAATCAAGTCGTCGCAATAACATCAACCAAATAGACAACAACACAGACAGGGAAGAAGACCGTAACGTCAATAATCCCCTTGATGAACGGAACGCGGGGGGTAGCCTCGAGAATGTTGGTGGTAACGCCATCATCCCTGAGAATGAGAAGATAAAGGACCTCGAGAGTAAGATCAACTCTTTGATTTCTGCTCAAGAGGTAAAGAAGACGGGTATACCATGTCCATATCCAAAGGAGTGGGAATCAATCTCGTATCGAGCGAAGTTCAGTCTAATAAACTTCACGCCGTTTGACAGAAAGGGGTCCCCCACTCAACATCTGATCTGCTTCATGTCTCATTTGGGGGTTATTTCTGGTAACGAGCCCTTGATGGTTCGGTCATTTATTGGCACCCTTCGAGGAGCTACCTTCGATTGGTACTGCCGTCTTAAACCGCAGAGCGTTAATAGTTGGGACGACATGGAGTCCATATTCCTTGCTAATATCTTTGACAACGACACTGAGATATCCATCGAGACGTTGTTGGATGAAAAGCAGAAGGACGGAGAGACTATGGACAACTTTATCAAGTGGTTTCGCAATAAGGCCATGAATTGTTGGGACCTGATAACTGAGGAGTTCATTCTCTAGACCTGCCACAACAACCTTTTGTTAGATGTTCTGGAAGCAATGGGAACGGCGCCGTCCAAGACTTGGAAGGATTTGAAGGTGTGTGGGGAGTAAGCCGAGCAATTCCTTAAGAGGAAAAAGGTAGAAAGAGGCCAGTAGGCGGCAGACGCTCCTAAGCAAAATTTTGTCCCACGCGGCAAGGGGAAAGAGCAGGCGAAAATAGCGGTCGCAAACTAAACATTCCAGCTACAACCGCAACAACAACCGTAACAGCGAGTGCCGCAGCAATTGCAGCCCTAATGGCAGCAGAGGCCGCAACAACAGAAGCCCTCTGCTTTGATGTTCCCCCAAGTCTACTCCTTCAAGGAGGACGAGGTACCCGGTATCTTCAAATACCTCCTGAAGAATAACAAGATCCAGCTGCCACCGATCGTGAATCAGGAGGAGGCTAATAAGGTCTCAGATCTAAAGTACTGTGCATACCAAAGAGCGTATCACCACCCGACGAAGTCGTGCTACTATCTCAAGGATAAAATCCAAGCCTTGATTGATGTGGAGGTCATTACCCCAAAGCTGGCCAAAGAGAAGAAAGTGGGGGCGAACGCAGTATCCATCAACTTTGGATCGGTGCTGTTAAACGTGATTTCAACTGAAGCCCATTGTTAAAGTGGGGGTGAAGACAGTGAATAATGATCCTCACGGGCAACACGAAAAGGGGTTTGTGCCGCACACCACCTCAAATGGTGAGATTCTTTGGGTCCATCCTGACCTGCTCGAAGATGATCAGTGGGTGGCCTCTTCATCTGGGAAGAAGTCAAAGGGCAAGGGGAAACTATGTCATGCCACTTCAGCAATCTTGGAGAAGGATGACAAATGAATGGTGATAGTCCAGCTCTTTGAAGAGGAACCTGATGTCTTTGCCACCAGGAGTGAACACGAGTACAACTACAAGTATCCCAAAGTTCCTGACCCGGATGCTAAGACATTGACGGAGTTAGGAATGGCAAAAACTCCCCCTACGCGTGCTGAAAAATCACAATAGCAAGTGACTACCAAGGAGGACACGGCCAAATCGAAAGAGAAGCAACCCCAGTAGTCTCGATTTAATCACCTGATTGGAAGAGACAAACCGAGAAGCTCAAACTCCCCGTATCGCTTTGATGTCATGGCTCAATTGGCTAACATCCCAGTGAGGATAACTCTCTATGAGCTACTATGGTTGTCGAAAGAGACCAGAGAGGCTCTTCAGGAAGCCCTGGCTGACTCTAAGGTCTTCTTTACTCAGATCAAGCCAAGTCCTGAAGAGCCAGAGTCTTCTGTCCAACAGTGCAACCTCGCTACCAAGCACTTTCCCCGCATCACATTTACCAAGGAAGATATACAGACAAAGAACTTGAGGCATGACAGGCCCCTATACTTTATTGGGTACATTGGCTCCAGTAAAGTTAACCGGATCTAAGTTGATCCAGGTTCCACTGTGAGTATCATGCCCCTCCATCTGATGTACAGCCTCGGGATTCCTGCTAGTAACCTGACATCAATAGGCACCGTGATCTACGGATTTAACACCAGCGGGTCTTGGCCACTTGGTAAAATCTGAGTTAAGTGCCAAATGGGAGATTTGAAGTTTGAAGTCACATGCTATGTGATTGACGCAGAGTATAACTTATTGTTAGGTCGTCCATGGATCCATAAACAATGTTATAGTTCCTTCTACTCTTCATCAGTATCTGAAATATGTAGACACAAATAATAAAGTCAAGACGGTGGTCGTGGATAAGCAACCATTTAAGAGATTGGAGAACTACTTCACTGACTCCCTCCTTTACAGTGGCGAGTCCGATACTGAATCATCGGCCCAAGGCATGGACAGTGGCGAAGAAGCCGACACCAAAGCCGAGCTTAATTACGATGGTGGTTTTGTTATAAATGACATTGTACCCGTTGTAATCAATCTTGACGATGAAGAATCGTCGGATGATAATTGTAATTGTCAACTTATCGACAAAGTAATAAATGATGATTTAGAGTACTCGTTGTCTCTTGCTCACGTGATGACAGAATTATATGATGACCCCGAGTTGCACTTACTGACTCAGTCTTTTTGTATAACGTAGAAGCAGTTCTGAGACTCTTTCGGGACAACACTCGTCATCCCGGGTAGGACAAGTGACCAAAAAGACTTGGTCTATGGTAAAGGAGATGCGATTCTAACATCGGACCACTTTTTTAGGGAAGACGTTAATGACAACGAGCCTAGTCCCCATTTGTTTAGATACAGTCCGGTGGCGCAGAGCCTCATGAAAAGGTACGACTTCGCGCAAGGGAAAGGTCTTTGTTTTGGACGAGGTCCTCAAGTCCCACCTAATGCTGCACATGTCCAAAGAGGAAACCCTGATAATTACTACGCATTTAGGAGAGGATTAGGATATGTATCCTCCTCAGAAGATGAATGCTCTTGGTTAATTGATAACCAATTACCCAACACGAGAGATGGACATTCATCTGACTCCTCTGCCCGGGATTCTGACGTCAGCCTTGGTGAGGTCTTCTAGGGTCTGATGTCAAATATGGCTACATATGACTCCACCACGATGGAGGACGATGAGGAGATGCTAACATGGGAAGACCCGTGGATTTATCACCTCAATATGCAGTACGGGGACCAGTTCGAGCAAAGAGAACCCCCACCGAGGATGAAGTGGTCTAGGTCAATATGGGCGACGAGGCACATCCTAAGCCCATATTCATCAGCAACAGCCTTCCCCTAGAGGAGAAAGAAGAGTTGATCGCTCTTATCAGGGAATATATCGATGTCTTCGCTTGAAGCTACGAGGACATGCAAGGACTCGACCCCAATGTGGCGACGCATCGTCTCAACATCAAGGTGGATGTCAAACCCATCAAGCAACAGCAAAAATAGTTTCATCCGTAGATTATGGAGGCAATCGTTGCGGAAGTAAAGAAGTTTATAGAGGCAGGATTCATTAAGGAAATACAGCATCCAGAGTGGGTGGCAAACATCATCCCGATCTTGAAGAAGAATGGGACGATCAGAATCTGCGTTGATTATAGAGACCTAAACGCTGCATGCCCAAAAGATGACTTTCCTCTTCCAATCTCTTATGTCATCATCGACAATACGTGTGGATTTGAGAGTATATCCTTCATGGATGGTTTTTCGGGTTATAATCAAATCAAGATGCACCCAGATGTTGCAAGACACACGGCGTTCAGGACTCCCCTCAGCATCTTTTGTTACATAGTCATGCCGTTCGGCCTGAAGAATGCAGGCGCCACGTACCAGCAAGCGATGATAAAGATTTTCTAGGAACACCTCTAGAAAACGGTCGAGTGCTGCATCGATGACTTGGTCATGAAGAGCCACAACAAAAATGACCACATCAAAAACCTGAGGACAGTGTTCGACTTCATGCGGGCTTATCAGTTGAAGATGAACCCTGCCAAGTCCTTCCTTAGAATGTCCAGCGACAAATTCCTTAGATTCGTTGTCACTAATAAGGGTATTCTTGTTGACCCTGATAAGTGAAAGCAATACAAGAACTGCAACCCCTGAAGAATCTAAGAGAACACAGTGGGTTACAGGGGCGATTAGCCTACATCCGGCAATTCATATCGAAGCTCTCTGAAAAATGCCAGCTATTCTCTAAGCTGAACAAGAAAGGGGTATCATTTGTCTAGAACGACACCTACCAGAAGGCATTTGAGGATATCAAAGCATATCTAGCGAATCCTCCTGTTCTTATTGCACCGCAGTCGGGTAAACCATTCTTGATTTACACCAAGGCGATGTACCATTTGTTAAGTGCTTTACTCGCGCAAGAAGATGACAGTGGTCATGAATAGGCAATGTATTACTTGAGCCAGACTCTAGTGGGTGCTGAATCCTGCTATCCAATGATCGAGAAGCAGTGCCTTGTATTGGTGTTTGCCATTCAAAAGATGTAGCACTACCTAGTCGGACAGACGATTTATATTATCTCCAACATAAATTCAGTCTGGATATTCATGACGTAATCAGCCTCCATGAGTTGGCACTTGGCAAAGTGGCCTTACTTTTGTCTCAATATGACTTGCACTTCAAGCAGCAAAAGTCAATGAAGGGACAGGCAATTTGCGATCTCTTGGCAACTAACCCAACAACAGATGCAGCTGAGTTATATGACAATTTGCCAAATGAAGCTCACAAAGTCAATACAACATCGCATCAACAAATATGGCAATTGTACTTTGAAGGAGCATCTCGAGCAATGAATGTGGCGAGCACACCTGGATGTTCTAAGATTTCTACTAGAGTTAGAGTTGTCTTAGTTTCCCCGGGGAAGCATGTCATGCCTCAGGCTTACTCGCTAACCGAGCTGCGCTCTAATAATGTGGATGAATATAACGCATTACTTATTGGAGTCAGTTTTGCCAAGGAGCTGGGGGTCGAATATCTCGAAGCCTTTAGAGATTCCTAGCTCATAGTCAGCCAGATCCATGGGGAGAAGTCAGGAATTCAGATCTGATTCCGTATCACTGGGCGACCGTTGAGATGGTGAACTCGTTTGAAGAATTTTTCATAGAGTATATTCCACACCTCCAAAACGCTCACACGGATGCATTAGCGGCGTTAGCAGTATCGTTAGCGCAGCCTCCTGAGACTGAACAGCTAGTTATGGTGAGAACTCATCAATTATTTGCACCGATATATGACGAGGAAGAGGAAGACAAGGGAGTGGTTACCAAAGAGGTATACGCAACCCGAGCTAAATTAGAACCTCGATATTGGTATTTCCCCATAATCGACTACGTCCTATATGGTATTTCGCTTGAGGACGCGAAGGGGAGGGAATCAATCCGATGAAGAGTGCCAATGTTCTTCGATGATGCAGAGACTCAGACATTATATTGTCGCAAGTATGATGGCTTGTTGCTCTGGTGCCTTTCAAACATGGAAGCGGAAGAAGTCCTTAAGGAAGCACATGGAGGAGAATGTGGCGCACACCAGCCTGGTCCTAAACTTTATGATCGTATCAAGAGAATGGGACACTTCTGGCCAACGATGATCAACGACGCAATCGAGCTCGAAAGTGTCACATGTGTCAAATTCACGTGAACTGCATGCATCAACCTCCGGAGCATTTGTATCCTTCGGCTACATCCTGGCTGTTCGAGACATGAAGAATGGATATTGTAGGTCCTATTTTTCCTCTATCGGTTAAAGGTGATCGGTTCATTCTCGTGATTACCGACTACTTCTCTAAGTGGGCTGAAGTAATCCATCTTAAAGAAGTGAAGATGAACAATGTCATCAGGTTCATCAAACATCACGTCATCTACCGACACGGTTTGCCGAGACAGATCATACATGATAATGGTCCTCAATTTGTCAGTAATGTCTTCATCAGGTTTTGCGAGAAGTTTAAGATCCAAGATGTCTCGTCAATGGCTTATAATCCCGCTACAAACAGATTGGCAGAGGCATTCAATAAGACAATCATTAAGATCTTATCGAAACTCGTGAAGACCAAGAAATGTGATTGGGACGATAAATTCGGAGGAGCACTCTGGGCATATCGCACCACGATACTCACGCCTACTGGAGCTACCCCATATTCCCTGGTATTTGGATGTGAAGTCGTACTCTCATTAGAAGTCCAAATCCCATCACTTAGTATTGCCCTCGCAACAGAGATGATGTCAGAAGAACAGCATCGAAAACGCCTTGTAGAGCTCGAGATATTAGATGAAAAATGCTTGGAAGCTCAACAACACATCAAATTCTACCAAGTTAGAATATCGAGGGCTTTCAACAAGAGAGTACGACAGAGAAGCTTTAAGGAAGGAGATCTGGTCCTCGCTGCTCGACGACAAATAATTCTCCATTCTAAGAAGAAAGGTAAATTTGAACCCAAATGGGAAGGACCATTCATGATAGATACAGTCTATTCGAACAGTGTGTGTCACCTAATTACTTAAAATGCCGACAGGTAATTAATACCGATAAATGGGAAGTTTTTAAAAAATACTATCTTTAGTATATTTGGGATAACCCATTTTGACGGAAAGTTCCTCGTGGAATATTTTATCCATTGTTCTCTAGGATAACCCTGAATTTATCCTCCATCATAAATTCCCTCACTGATCAAACTTATTGACTGTGTGTCCATTAAAAAATCTTTCTAGTCTAATCCACCAGCAAAATCTCCTCTTGATTCCCTCCACGAACAAGAGGTCCACTTAAAATTTCCTTCACACTGGAGATAGAATAAAAAATTCTTTCTCTCCAAGTGTAAGACCCCCTTCGTGATAAATGGGAGGGCTCTGTCCTTTCCCCTTTGGTCACGCCTCCGTAGGGTTAGGCCTGAATTGGAATTTCATCTCGATAAACGAGAAAGTCATTTCCAGATCAGATAACGAGTCCTATAAAAGTGAAAATTATCTGAATCTTTTTGATTCTTGGAGTGGAGATCCCACTCTTAGTTTCACCTCTCAAGATTCTCAAAGTGGAGATCCTACTTTTAGTTTCTTTCGCGCTGGAGATAGGATATAAAATCATTCCTCTCCTGCATCGAGAAACAGAATATAAAATTCTCCCTTTTTCACATCAACTCTGGAGATAGAATATAAAATTCTTCCTCCCCAACACTTGGAGACAGGATATAAAATCTTTTCTCTCCACCCTCGGGAAATAGAATATAAAATTCTTCCTTTTCACGTCAATATTTTCTAATCCTTCAATCCAAGATTCATCTTGGGGAATTTTATTTCGAATTCCAAGTAGGGATAAGCCAACGCCTAACACGCGTTGCCGGTTTAGTCTTCTCTCCGATTGGAGAAGACACCTGAATCTGAGTTAGGAGAATTTTATCCCGAAGCCTAAGTAGAGATAAGTCTAAGCCTAGCACACGTTGCTAGTTAGTTCTTAACAGTAAAAAGAATAAATACCTACATATTCAAAATTGTGGCGGGTTGTTATTAATAACACTAAAATCCACACCTTACACGTATGGGAAATTTCATCCTGAATCCTAAGTAGGGATAAGTCAACACCTCGCACGCGTTGCACGGTTTAGTTATTTTCTCGATTGAAGAAGACAATAGAGTTCGATTCTGAGGAATTTTATCCCCAAGTCTAAGTAGGGATAAGTCAACACCTCACACGCGTTGCCGGTTTAGTCTTTTTTCCTATTGAAGAAGACACCAGAGTTCGATTCTAGGAAATTTTATCTCAAAACCTAAGCAGGGACAAGTCTACGCCTAACATGCATCGCCAGTTAGTCTCTTACCAATAAAAGAAGACAAAACTTATGTATTCAATATCATAGCATCAAGTCTAAGAGAGTTTCATTCTTTTAGCACAACGTCACGTGCGGAACGGGTTTAGAAAATCTGCATGTTAGCTCGATTTAAACAGCAATCGGTAGAGGCACATCAAATCCGTTAACGATTGGGGTTTGGGCAATAACACTAAGGTCGACACCTAACACGCATCGCCAGTTAGTCTTTTACCTGTGAAGAAGACAAAGCCTACGTATTCAATATCATAGCATCAAGTCTAAGAGAGTTTCATTCTTTTAGCACAACATCACGTGCATAACGGTTTAGAAAATCTGCATGCTAGCCCAATTCAAGCGGTAATCAGTAAAGGCTCATCAAATCCGTTGAGGGCTAAGGGTTTGCCAAAAATCCTATAAGTATTGTGGTTGATTATTTCAAATGAAATAAGAAATCATAGTAAGCAACAAAAGGAGGATAAGAATTTGTTCAATCAAAGAAAAAACAACTATTCAAGCATCAAGTCTGTGACAAAAGATCTGTTGTTTCAACTGAGACAACTCGTCGTTGTAAGCTTGTTGGAGTTCCTTTTGCAAATCAGCCTCGAAAGACTCCTCGTTGGTGGTCAAAGACTTCGTAGCTTCCTCCTCGACCTCAGCTAGCTTCTGCTTCGAAAGTTCAAGCTTCTTGGACATGACGGTGAGAGCCTCCTCTTTGTTGGTCCTTGTCAGCTCCAGGACACCCAAGTTCTCTTCTTCCTCCTGAAGCTCCCGCCTGAGCTGTGCTATCTTGGCCTCACTAGCTGTAACACAGGAGTGAAGGTGACCCCAAGATGATGAAGTCTCGACAATGACGGCTTCAATCTGATCCACTTGGTCCTGATGCATCTGGACCTCGAGTCCAGTGAAAGCACGAGCATCACGCCATGCCTCCAGACGAGCTTCTACTCGAGTAGCTATATATGAAGAAGCACCTGCTGCCTGTAGCTCTTGTAGTCTCTGAAGCTTGGCCTCCAGATGATCAAGGTCATCAGCAATGGCCTGGGCTAACTCTGGGTAACTAGCATCCTGTATCAAGGCCGTCCTAGGGCTAAGCATCGGCCTGAATTGACGAAGAGAAAGCCCACCACAGAGGAGCTTGTCGATCACCATGTTCATCAAAGAAAAGAATGAGCGGACATCTAGGTAGATAATAAGCCGAGTTGGATCATCATCTGACATCAGTGCTCTCGCCAGGTCATGAAGTCTCGAGGTGAGCCCGACAAAAAAAGGGGGTGGGTTAGACACTTCAAAATCTTGAATTAAAGGCTGGCATAGACATCCTTAACTGGATAACTGATACCTGCTTCTGTTGGTATAGCTTCAGAGTTTAACGGGGCTATAGGGGGAGTACTTGTCGTTGATGCACCAATTGCTGCAGTTGGTCTCGCGGCATGTTTTTCAAGCACGACAGCTGCCATGGTATCCGATTCTGGAGGAGTAGCAGAATGAGGATTTCCTACCAGTAGTAAATGAAATCCTTAGATTCATCAAATTATAGTTGTATTAGTCAAAAATGGCTAGTCCTATGATTAACGCAAGAGAGAATTCGTACCTTTAGAGGAACAAGTCTCAGTAATCCTGGGAATTGCTAGCTCAGGCAATGCGTCACCAGGAAGACGATCGTCTTGGGGCCAGCCATATATTAAGTTGTTCATGTGGGTGTCCATAAGCAGGCCGTCTTCATCAAAATCTTCTATTAAAAATGTGACATAAGAGGACATAAGTGAAAGAATTAAAATCAAGAACCTGTGATAAGCTAAAACAACTTACCTCCTACAGTGGAATTAGTTTCTCTAAGCCTCGCGTCTATATTTGCTTCCTACAATTTCTCTAAAAGAGCAAGAAGCATAGAGGCAATTAGGGGAGGCACGAATTCTGAGTCATTCAATTCCCGTATTCGCCATCTAAATGGGGTATTACTAATGATAGATGTACCTAGATTTGCTGAATCAGGTCCTATATTGGTAGTCTCAGGCTCTCCCACCATAGACCCATGCACTTGTTGAGTGAAACTGGGTTCGGCGAAATCGGGATCGGGGAAATCAAAGTTGGTGTCACTGTCCCCATATTCTCCTGCACGAAAATGAAAACCGTGAGCCCCGAGAGCAAAGAATTAAATGATCAAAGGGACCACGTGGTGGCTAAGCATTACCGTCCCCATATGTGCTAACGTCTTTCGCTTAACAACCTGAGTCCTAGCTCGAGGCTTTCCACCGTAGGAGGGGTGAACCTCCTCCTCCTCGGCTGACACTCCTGAGAGTTTAAGTTGCTGTCAGACCCAATAATCAAAAAGGGGGGGAAAGAAAAAAAAGAAAAGGGGAAAGGGAGCACCAAAGTCCTCATGAACTTTGGCCTCCTCATGATCATCTCCTGAGGTCCCCTCGGCAGAACTGAGGACCTCCTCTTCATCCTCGCCCAGTTGATGAGTCTGGCAACGCTTCCTCTATGCCCGAGCAGTCCTCTGAATCATTTGAGTGTCAGCCCGAAAGATCTCTTCAGCCACTAATTCATCGATGGGCTTCACAGAAATAGGCTCGTTAGCTTCCAAGAGCCACCTGCAGTATAAGAATGTCGACTCTAGCTGGTAGACAACACTCAGAAGGCTAAACCTAGCACCAGTACACCCTGTCATGCTCCATAGCCACTTTCAGATACCGTCCACCAATCCACTGTGAGTTCGGAGCTGCCAGTTCGGATTTCCAACATAAAGTTGGTCATAACTGAACTGACGAGCGAAACGACGAGGGAGATATGGCTCGATGAAGCGCTCGTCTCTCACCCAAAAGGTGAGGGAGCCTGGCCTGATGTTCGTCAGCTAATGAAAGCAGCCAACATCAAGTGAAGTCTGATTTGCCCTTGGCCTCTCCTCGTCGATCAGAGATTTGCCATACTAATCAGAGAATCAGGGAAAACATCTGGAGAAGACCCAACCCCTGTGAATCTGCAGCTGCTTCCTTATCTCTGTGAATCTATGCCCCTTTCATTTACAATCCTCCAACAACTGTAGTAAGGGGGTGGATGGATTTGCAAGCCTCGGCACTGACATCATATCAGGGTAGTAAAGGAAGAACTAGGCCATTAAGTAGGTGTATGGGAATTCCACCTTAACGTGAGGAATCCGAGTCGATAGTTAACCTTTCCCCTGGGTAACGGCACTGACTATCTGACGGAGCCCACGATGAATGTTAGCCACCATCACTAGAAGAAGGGAAAGTTCCTTCTTGTGGGCGAGCTGAACTGCAGGGTAAAGCACCTTCAATGGTAGGGCATCGTTGGACTGATATGGTGCCACACACTTCTTCAACCAGATTGCGAGGTAGCTGGCTAAAAGAGTAATCGGCC
>JBAKGM010075814.1:0-13473 GCA_037177215.1 Asparagus racemosus
GATTGGTTGACACAAAGGTCATCCATGGTAATTATAAGTGGATCTATCTCCCAGACTAAATCATCAATGGGATCTAGCTCAACATCCACCTCATTATCACTATCATCGTCTTTGGGGAGGGCAATCTCAATTGTTTGGTTTTCATCATACAAAAGAGAATTAGTGAAGCAATTCTCCACTCCCATGAAATGATACTTTTCAGCATCAACCCTCTGTTAGACTCCATGTTTATCAATGTATTTAAAGCATTGATGAAGAGTTGAGGGGATGATCATATTAGAGTGGATCCAAAGACATCCAAGCAGAAGATTGTAGGACGATTCAAAATCGATGACGTAGCAAGTCACTTCAGTCTTTAAATCCTCTAGTTGGCAATTGAGACGAATTTTTCTAAGGGAACGGCTACTGCTAGAGTTAAAGCCGAGGATGGTGGCGCTGGTCCTTGATAGCTTATGGGAAGGAATCCCTAAAAAGCCCAAAAGCCTTCGCAGAATAATGCTCACTGCGGAGCCTAAATCAATATGGATCCTCTCAACCTTTGTTGACCCTATATACCCAGTGTAGTAAAGGGGTCGATTGTGATAATGGTTCTTGACAAGCATGTCTTCTGGGGTGAAGGTGATGCAAGGTGGTCATTGTTGGCATTTATAGCATTGCTCTGGACCCTTGTTGTGAGGAAGTTCAGTCACGTGAGCGAGAAATGCTTCATTGTCATCTAAGGCTTCCCACAAAGCTTCCCACATATCCTTTGATAAACATAAAAGTTCGTGCAAAGTGATGCAAAGCTAGTATGTTGGAGAGCTGGGCGATGATGTCGTATTTGAATGGGGCCTTGGGATCATTTGGAGGGCGCTGCAAGGCCTTGTCGAATCGAGCCTCTTTTTGTTTGGCCGGTTCAGGTTGCTTAGATGTTCTGAGCTAATTAAAATCCCTTAAGTAATCCTTGTCAGATCTTGCTCCTGCTAAAACCACTTTCTCTCCCTCTGAGTCGGTGAGTGAGGTGACATGCATAGATTCTTCTTCCATGATCACGGAGATAGTATGGGAAGTCTTCATTTTAGATTTAGACTTCAGACGAGTCCAATCTTCATCTTGAACGAGGTCCGGATGCACCCACATGATTTCCCACTTCTTAGTGGTGAGAGGGATCAAGCCTCGGTCCTATTGATTTGAGCAATCATGGTTGATTATTTCCATCCTTGCAGCAGGAATGGGGATAACACTATTCTGAGCTTGGATTTTTAGCATAAAACTAAATTGGACGGTTACCATATTTGCGACGACTTTCTTTTGCTTAGGATTGAGCTTAAGAATTCCAGATTCAACGAACGTCTGAGGATATAACAGTTCTTTGTCGAATGTCCCAACATTCTATGATAGAAGCAATAATTAGGGTCGCTAGTCTTTCCAATCTCTTCAGGACATGGAGCTTCAAGGGGCTTCAAATGATTCCCCTCATTGAGGACATGGAAAATAGCAACTGTATTTTTGTCCTTGAACGAATAATTACGCTGGGAATTTTTTCTTGATTCTTTCTACGAGCTGTTGTTAAAATTCTGGACTCCCACTGCAAAAGTCTCCTTAGCTTTTGGCAGTAACGTTTGTCCTTGCTTACCCTTGTTACCTTTAAAATTGGAGCGGGGCTCAAACTTGTTGAAACGCTCTGATGACTTTTCAGCTATCTCAACTTGTTCCATCAAATCTTTCCAACTATGGGCAGTAACAGCACCCATGTGAGCTTCAACCTTTGCCAGAAATTTATGCCGGCAAGTTTGTAACAACATTGGTAGGGGCATATCTCAACATCGTAATGTCAAGTTGCGGTATCGTTCGATGTACTCTCAGACTTTCTCATTCTCATTTTGCTTCTCGGAAAGGAGTTTGGCCATGGTGACATCAAATTGCTCTTTGTGAAATTGCGAAAGGAATTTGGATTCCAAATCTACCCAGGATCTGATTGAACCTTCAGGCAGATTCTGGAACCAATCGAAGGCTACCCCCTGAGGAGTGCCAATAAAGAGACATGCTTTGATGGCAACGTTACCTACTACATTCCTTGTTTGTTGATGGAAGTAGTAAGTGTGTTGATTTGGGGACCCTTTGCCATCAAACGTATGCAATGTAGGTGGCTTGAATTTTATTGGATAGGAAACCATATCCCACTCGATAGGATATGGATGAATAATCCCTACTTTTTAAAGCCCCGTTCACTGATAAAGAACATCAAGCTGCTCTTGAATATCTTCTAGGGCCTTCGCTTCCTTGCTTGGTTATGCAAGTATCATCGTCTCTGACCTTGCATGTTTGGAATCTGTGTCACTCTGGTGTTCTTGATCTCCTTCATTGGGGTTTTCGCCAATTGGCTTTTTCCCTTTTGAAGAACTTGCTTGTGGACAAGGGTCGGTCAAGAGTTGCTTAATCATCCTTTCTAAACGCTCAATCTGATCGTCGGCTTCTTTCTTCTGGATTGCTATTTGAGCTAGAAGATCCTCTCGGTCTATTACATTTGCCTCCCACCTTTGGCCTTGACTTGAACTAGGGGTTGGGTTTGATGCCATGCTGAGTTGGCATCGCTGGTGGCAGGTTAATTTGTGGAGTGCAGTGATTGTATGGAAGAGTAATTGAGCAGAATCGCCGCCTTCTTCCTTAGCCTAGTGTTGGGAAACACTCCTTCAGCTTCTAGAAATATGGACTGGATGCTGGGAGAATACACTAGATTAGGAGAGCTATCCATATTTTTCTCGTCGTCTTCGTAAGTTATACTCATCATGTTGATAGTGAAGACTTGAGTTTTATTTCATCGAGCACATCGTCGTCATTTAGTTCGAGCTTTTGAAGGCTCAAGAACAGGACTGAGATGGTTGAAAACTGACCGTTTGCATTGATAACCTTCTTCGACTACCGAGACTACTTCTTTGAGGGTCGCGCAATGCTGACATTGGCAAGATTTCTTCAGAGTTATAAATTCCCAGAGATCAACATTAGTGACAACCTCACTGGCTTTGGTTGAATGCAAGTGTCGCTTACGACGACACTGGCCAAATGCTTGGCTAGTTAGAATTTTATTCCTTTGAGGGAATTTTGATGAGAGGTTACCCCCTTTCTTGGCTAGTTGGAATTTTATTCCTTTGAGGGAATTTTGATGAGAGGTTACCCCCCTTCTTGGCTTCTAACGAGGAAGCATAGCGAGCATCGTTTGATGCTTTAAATGGAACTCCTAGAGGAGTTGATGACTAGAGACCAAGATCAGATGTGTTAACATCTTGATCTTCGTACGAGGTAGAAGTCATAGGAGGCCGAGGCCCGAGATCAGATATGTTAACATCTTGATCTTCGCTCTGGGCGAAAGTCAGACTTCCTCTGCCTTTGGCGAAGTTCGTTCAGCTTTTAACTAGGCTCGAACCTTCCTCAGTGAGGGTGGTATTCACATGCGTGGGGGTCGCATTGGACCTGATGTTCACTCTGCGGTGAATTCTGTGACAATTGCGTGCAGTTGATGAGATTTCGTTCTTGAAAATAGTTTCCTCGAACTTAGCTTGGTCAAATTCAATGACCAAAGTTTCAGCAAAAGACCCTAGGGTCTGTGTCTCAGTTTGCGACACGATCTTCTCGTCAGAAGAGAAAGAAGTCCCCAGCGGAGTCGCCATCCTGTTTCGGGTCTTTTCCTATTGCAATTAACTGATATTACAATTGAGAGACAATAATGAAACAAAGGAAAAATTTATATTTCCTGGGGGTTCTTTTCTGTGTACCAGTGGAGCGTCGATCTTGTACTCCGTTGACGAACTGAATCAAGATTCACGTATCTTTTACTGTTGACGAGAATCGAATCACTTAGAAGGTAGCTCAGCCTTCTTTTGATGAAACTACTCTGTATATGCGTATGTATCACTTAGCTCTCTACACATGCTCTCTTGAATGAATGATTTCCTCTTTTATAAGCTAAAAGAGAGAGTCAATGACCTCCTTAGGACGTGGGTCAGTAGCCATTAAAATAGGAGATAGTGGGGGTGTTCGCGGGGAAAGTTGTTCGATTTCTATTGAATAAATTCATTATAGCTTATTTGCTTTTACAACGAGATTCAAATAAAAGGATCACTCTTTTATAAGGCTTACAGTGAAAATCAAAAAATATTGCAACTTTTCCCCTTTGTTGAACCAACACGGGATCCGTTCGTCAGATCCTTGCTTGCATGCACATCTTCGCCTATGCCGGGGACCCTATTCCGTCTGTGAACTACCGCGTGATCAGATCCAGGTACAAGTTCTACAGATCTGCAGGGATTACTTCACGAAGAAAATAAACGCCGATGAGAATTAACTCACAAAGGAGATAATTGCTAGAGTGGGTGAAATCGACCAAGCGAAGTCACGCACGAACCCTGAGATTAAGACAAAGTTTTAATCTTGAGGGTGGATCTGTAGATATGACCTTAATCTGCATGATCTCCTATCCTGGATGAGTAGATTTGTGATGGAAAGTCTCCTTGTGCGCAAGATATCTAGATCTGAGTTCTCGTCTGTGGAAAAGCTTAGATCTGTGTCAAAAAGTCCCACTCAGATGAAAAATTATCAACCTTAGAAGAGAAAAATTGAGCCCTATGCCAAAAAAAACTCCAGCCCAGACAACAGAGACTCCCCTCTCTATTTATAGGAGGGGGGGTCGGTTGTAGTCATGTGGCTCGGCCTTGGCCGAGATAGTCTAGGCCAAGGCCAGCCTGTCTCAGCCCTAGCTAGTCTCGACCAAGGCTGAGTTACCTCAGGCTTGGCTAAGATGTCTCAGCTAATACCGAGCTGCCTCAGCCTTGGTTGAGTCGTCTCGGCTTTGGCCTTCCTCATAGCTCTATTTTCGGTGATTTTTTGAGCCCGATTTATCCAGTCGCCTCGATTCCCGAGTCCGGCTGATTGTCTCGTCAATTTTAGAGATCGATTGACTCAGTTCCGTCGACGTGTGAGTCTGGTTGATTCTGTCTCGTTGATGTTTGAGTCCACACGTATTGTTGAAGATGACATCGGTGATTAGAAGGGGAAAATCATCCTCTGGGCGTGTGGCATTCAAATCTCGGTAGTCGACGCATATTTTGATTGTCCCATTCTTCTTTAGGACTGGCACAATATTCGTCACCCAATCTGGATGTTGTACCTCCGTGATAAAACCTGACTCGATGAGCCTTTTCATTTCCACCACAATTGCATCCATGATCTGTGTACGAAACCGTCTTTGTTGTTGCTTGACAGGTTTGGCATCGGGCTTGATATTGAGGCGGTGGGTCACCACATTCGGGTCGAGCCTTGGCATATTTTTGTAGTTCCAAGTGAACACGTCGATATATTCTTTAACCAGAGCAATCAACTCTTCTTTTTCATTTTGGGGAAGACTACTACTCATGAATATAGGCTTTGGATTAGCTTTGTCGTCCATATTGACTTGAACGACTATGTCTCCAGTTGGGGGTTCCCTTTGCTCGAACCGGTCCCCATACTGTATATTGAGGTGATGAATCCACGGGTCTTCCCATGTTGGCATCTCCTCGTTGACCTCCATCGTGGTGGGGTCGGATGTAGTCATATTTGACATCAGACCCTTGAAGACCTCACGAAGGCTGACTCAAAATCCCAGGCAGAAGAGTCAGATGAATGTCCATCTCCCGTGTCGGGTAACTAGTTATCAATCAACTAAGAGCATTCGTCTTCCGAGGATGATACATATCCTAATCCTCTCCTGAACGCGTAGTAATTATCAGGTTTTACTCTTGGGACGTGTGCAGCTTTGGGTGGGACTTGAGGACCTGTCCGAAATAGAGACCCTCCCTTTGCGCAAAGTCGTACCCCCATTTTTTCATGAGGTTCTGCGCCTCTGGACTATATCTGAATAGATGAGGACCAGGCTCGCTGTCATCAACGTCCTCCCCCCAAAAATTGGTTCAGTGTCAGAATCGCATCTCCTTCACCATAGACCAAGTCTTTCTCGTCACTTGTTCTACCCGGGATGACGAGTGTGTCCCGAAAGAGTCTCAGAGTTGCTTCTGTGTTATACAAAATGACCGAGTTGGTAAGTGCAACTCAGGGTCATTGTATAATCAAGGAATTCTTGACCTGAAGCTGGTGATTGAGTTTATTTGTTTTTTGACTCGTATCGGTGAGTTGTCGTTCAATTGACCATCAGACTTTTTCCTAGACTCCTCTATTAATCGGGGAAATCTTCGTTGCGACGCGATGACCGGCGTCAAATTTTCTTTAGAATCTAACCTTCGATTAGTGAATTCTTCACTTCGACGCGTTGACTGGCGTTAAAATTTTTCTAGAATCCAACCGTTGATCGGCGAATTCTTTGGCGACGACGCATTGACTGGCGTCAAAAGGTTTCCAGAATCTAAACTCTGATCGGTGAATTCTTCGCTGCGACGCATTGTCCGATGTCTACATAGTTTATACTCGTACGTTTACTAGAATTTTAGGGATTAGTTTATCCTCATATACCCGTTTGGAGATGGGCGAGTTATCCTTAAAATATAAAAATATTTTCTAGTAACTTCTCGACCAAAATAGGAAATAGTTAATGCTCGTATACCTTTTTAGAGTATTTCTAGGACTTGAAATAATTAAGTCAGATGCAAAATGACATTCATGAGGTAATAATCCCACTGAATAAATCTCCTAGGTCCCTCAGATGTGTGGGAGAGAGGAGGAGTCAATTAACGAGCTGATTTGGCGGCGTTTTGGTACCCGGTCTAGCCCCTGGCTTGAATTCCTGATCAGGGTCTGATTAGAGTCCTAATTAGATCTGGATTGGGTCTACTTGGGACTAATTACGAAACCCAAAAATTCACTTTTTCAGGTGAAAATTCAGCCCCTTTTTCTTCTCCTTCTCCATGTAGGATTCGTCGAAAACTAGCTTTTTCTTCTTTCTTTCTTTTCTTTTCTTCTTCTTTTCCTACTTGGTTTGGCCGACCCCCTTTCCAAATCCTCCTTGGTTTGGGTCTACCCAACCCGGTTCTAAGCCTATAAAACTGGCCTTCCCCCTTTGATTTTTTTTATCTTCTCCCCTTTTTTTTGTTCGGCTGGCCAACCCTGCCTCACCCAGGTTTGTTTTCATTGTTTCCCACCTCGTCCTCCTTAAGCTCCAATGAGCGTCCAAGGTTCCGGTCTTCTCTTTATCTTAGATTCAAGAAGTCACTCAAATCCTGGTATTATTTGGATCTCTGAGGCCCTTCAAACTTTCTTTTAGATTTCGGTTTATCAGGTCCTCAAGCCTTCTTCCAGGTAAATCCTCCACCACTCTAGCATATTTGTTTTTTTTACTTCAGTAAATAAACCTACAAGCATGCATGCAAGGGTTTATGTGCTTGATCTCATGCCTCAAATTAGGGTTTTCGAGGGTGATTCCATGAAATATGAAGGATTTCGGGTTATGGAAAAGAGGGCTGAAATTTGAGGGGTTTTTGTGTAAAAATTAGACTATAACTTAAAGGGTTGTTATGCCAATGATTGCTGGGAATTCCTGAATTTTTGTTTTGGCAAAAATTTAGGGGGTTATATGTAAATTGTGGCTAAAGGTTGGAGGGTTTTGAGCGAAAAAAGCTGAAATTCAGGGGGCTTTGTGCAAAAACAGCCCAAAACTTTGGGTTTATGGGAGCTTTGAGTGGCTGAGGGTTTTGGGACTGAAAGTGACTTTGATTGACAAAATTTCAGCCTGGCTCTAGGGGTATTTTGGTCATTTCACGGCTAAATCTGGTTCGGAGAGTTATTCGAGCGAAACTCGAACCCGATGTAGCCCTTGTAAGTTTAACTAGAATTCAATCACAAAAGCCCATATCTTTGTAGGATTTTGATTAGAATTCATAGTTTCCCCCTTTGCATCTGACTTTCTGATTTATTGTGCAGCTAGTCATGTCGGGGAAACCACGAGCTTCGAGGAGTCAGACTGCTACTCTGGCATATGAGAGTACGCCTTCATCATTTGCTGGTGAGCCTTTTTTCACTTTTAAAACTTGCATTTAGCATCTTTCATCCCCATTTCATTCTCCTTGGTGTCGCGATTGGGAAGAGCCTCGATTCTCCTTAGTGAGGGTTGACGCTTAAAAGATAGGCTTTGCTTGGTCATCGTCTATCTCAAGGACAACAAGGGGGGCGATTCTGTGCTGTATTGCAGTCGGTAGGATAGGATACCCCGTTACTTCACTTTCGCGACAGGGTATATTATCCTACGAGCTCGTAATGCATCTAGAATCATTTCTCACGTTATAAGGTCGTGACTATATCTCACAGGTTTGTGAGATGAGTTTGACGCCTCATATTGCCCTCCAAATATAATTTATAGTCGAGTTTAACCCATTCTGATTCTTCATTTTAGTTGAGTATCCCTCTAGAGTGTTCTCTTCTCACGCGGTTGATGGACGCCATGGCAAGCATTACTCTACATGCAATGACCTTGCCATTTCGACTTCGCCTCAGTTCGCACCAGATACATCGGCAGGGTTCACCCAGATGGTACTTGAGGGGAGTCCTCGTTTACTTAGATTACTGATCACCGATGTGCCGCTTATGACGGACACCAGCTCTTCTCAGCCTTTGAGGAAGATGGACTACCTGTTCGGCGATTTCGTTGAAGACCCGGATGCAGCCTTCATTAAGAGTGAGTAGTGGCTGCACAAGGATGATGGAGGGCCCTTATATCTCCTGTGGTACCTCGCTATCTTTCATTGACCGAGCTGAGACACCAGGCCATGACACGGGAGATGTTGTGGTGCTTGAGGAGGAGCGTGACCACATTCACTATGGGTTCATTACCCACTAGGCAATCCCAGGCTCGAGCAGGAACTGTGTTATTAGATTACATCCTGGCATATTAGGGTTAGACTCACCGCCCCGTGACGAGTTTTTCACTGCTGCCCGGACTTTGAAGAATCATCTTGCGAAACTAGGGCGAGAGATGCTGGCGCCTCAACACAGATTTTACAGCTGGGTTCAGTCTTCGGATAAGCTCTGGTGGACTCGTCTGATGAGTTACGTTATTAGTTGATGGAATGAGGAGCTTCGTGCCTGTGGCTTATATGTCGCGATCCGCGCCACCAGGTATGGGCTCCCGATCAGTGCCAACCACTTCTTTGCCTTATCACGGCTCTACGATCCTGATTCGAATGCATTTTTGACCAGGCATGGTGAGCTGGGGCTAGCTCTCCATGAGATACATCGGACCTCCGATTTGCTGATGGGGAAAATAATATATCAGGAGTACTTTCCTTAGAACTGGGAGTTGAGCCAGTTGAGGGATTGCATACCCAGCCGTTATGACACTTTATGGGACATCACCTACCATTATCACATCGCGTTGGCATAGACTGAGCCACTAGCAAAGAGGAAGTCGCAAGTAAGCCTGAAGCAAGTTGCGAGCTATTTATTCAGGCACCTAGAGAGCCCCTCCGGTGAGGAGACTTGCGAGTTGGCCCCTCTCACTCCTTCGGAGGTTAATGAGTTCATCAAGAAGTTTGACACCAGCTCCTACACCCTTGGCAACACCGAGGATGGTTTTCCTGCGAGGACCAAGTTTGTGACTTTCTTGTTGCATGCAGTAAAGCTGATCCGACCATGACTCTTTTAGCCGGCTACCTCGCAATCTAGTTGAAGAAGTATGTGGTACCGTATCAGTCTAGTAATACCCTACCATTGTAGGTGCTTTACCCTGCAGTTCAACTTGCCTACAAGAAGGAACATTCCCTTCTTCCTGTGATGGTGGCTAACATTCATCGTGGGCTCTGCCAGATAGTTAGTGCCTTTACTCAGGGGAAAGGCGAACCATCAACTCGGATCCCTCACGCTAGGGTGGAATTCCCATACACCTACTTGATGGTCTGAGTCGTCCTTCACCGCCCTAATATGATGTTAGCACCTAGGCTCGTAGATCCATCCACCGCCCTAATATGATGTTAGCTGTTAGAGGATTACAAATGGAAGGAACGTGGATTCAAAGAGATAAGGAAGCAGTTGTAGATTCACAAGGATTGGGTCTTCTCCAGATGCTTTACCTGATTCTCTGGTCAGTATGGGGAGTCTCTGATCGATGAGGAGAGGTCGAGGGCAAATTGGACTTCACTTGATGTCGGCTGTTTTAATTGGTTGACGAACATCAGGCTGGGCTACCTTACCTTTTGGGTGAGAGATGAGTGCTTCATCGGGCCATATTTCCCGTGTCGTTTCGCTCTTTAGTTCGGTTATGACGAACTTTATGTTAGAAATCTGAATCGATAGCTCCGAACTCACGGCGGATTGGTAGACAGCGTCGAGCATGGCTATGAAGCGTGACGGGGTGTACTAGTGCTAAGTTTAGCCTCCCGAGTGCTGACCGCCAGCTAGAGTCAACATTTTTATACTGTAGGTGGCTCTTGGTAACTAATGAGCATATTCCTATGAAGCCCTTCAACTAGACGAGGATGAAGAGGAGGTCCTCATTTCTGCTGATGGGACCTCAGGAGAGGACCATGAGGAGGTCGCAGTTCATGAGGACTTTGTTACTCTCTTTTCCCCCTTTTCACTTTTTTCTTTCCCTCTTTTTAATTACTAGGTCTGATAGCAACTTAATTTCTTAGGGGTGTTAGCCGAGGAGGAGGAGAAGGATAGCAACTTAATTTCTCAGGGGTCCCGTTTGGTCCTCAAGCTTTCGATGTAGACTTGACTAGTGAAGACCCGGCGAGTGAAAGAGGTAATGCTTAACCACCATGTTGTCCTTTTGATCATTTAATTCTTTGCTTCCGAGGCTCACGGTTTTCATTCCTGTGTAGGAGAATACGGGGATGGTGATGCCAACTTCGATTTCCCCCATCCCAATTTCACCGAGCCTAGTTTCACTCAATAGGTGCATGGACCTATAACGAGAGAACCTGAGACCACCAACATAGGACCTGAGTTGGCCAATCCAAGTACATCTAATATTGGTAATACCCCATTTACGGTAAATACGAGTATTGAATGACTCAGAATTCGTGCCTCCCCTAACCGCCTCTATGCTCTTTGCTCTTTTAGAAAAATTGCAGGAAGCAAATATGGATGTGGGGCTGTGAGAAACCAATTCCACTGTAGGAGGTAAATCATTTTAGCCCATTGTAGGTTCTCAATTTTGCTTCTTTCGCTTATGTCCTCTTTTGTTAGATTTTTCGATGGAGGACTTTGATGAAGATGGCCTGCCCGTGGATACGCCCATGGACGACTTAATTTATGGCTCACTCTGAGATGACTATCTTCCTGGTGACTGTTTGCCTAAGTCAGCAATTCCTGAGAATACCTAGGCTTGTTCCTCTAAAGGTACGAATCTTCTCTTTCATTAATCATAGGACTAGCCAGTCTTGACTAATACGACCATGAATTTGAGAGATCCATTTGCTGGTGGTAGGAACTCCTCATTATGCTGCTCCTTGAGAATCGGTTGCCATGGCGGCTGTCATGCCAGACGTACACATCGTGGGACCGACTCCAGCAATCGGTGTGTCAACGACGGTTGCTCCTTCGATAGCCCCATCAACTCGAGGGACTACGCCAATGAAAGCAGGTACGGACTGTTCAGCTGATAGTGTCTACGCCGATCTCTGACTTAAGACTTTGAAGTGTTTAACCTTCCTCTTTTTCCTTGCAGGGCTCACATCGAGGCTTCATAAGCTGGCGAGGGCGCTGATATCCGACGATGACCCGTCTCGGCTTATCATTAGTATAGAAGTCCGCTCATTCTTTTCCTTCATAAACACGATGATAGACAAGCTTGTCAACAGCGGGCTTTCCTTCCGTTAATTCAGGCCGATTCTTGTCCCCATGACAGCCTTGATACGAGATGCGGGTTATCTAGAATTAGCCCAGGCTATTGCCAATGATCTCGATTATCTAGAGGCCAAGCTTCAGAGATTACATGAGCTGTAGACAGCGGGTGCTTCTTCATATATAGCTACTGAAACAGGAACTCGCCTGGAGGTTTGACGTGATACTCGTGTGTATGTTGGACGTGAGGTCTAAATGCAGTGAGACCAAGTGAATCAGATTGAGACCACCGTTGCTAAGACTTCATCATCTCTAGGCCACTTTCACTCCTGTGTTACAGCAAGCGAGGCCAAAATAGCACAGCTCAGGTGGGAGCTCCAGGCGGAGGAAGAGAACCTAAGTGTCTTGGAGCTGACAAGGGCCATCAAAGAGGAAACCCTTACCATCACGTCCAAAAAGCTTAAACTTTCGAAGTGAAAGCTGGTGGAGATTGAGGAGGGAGCTGTGAAAACACTGAACACCGGCGAGGAGTCCTTCAGGGCTGAGTTGTAGGAGGAGCTTCGACGAGCTTACAGCAACGAGTTGTTCTAGTTAAAACAACACATTAACTGTCATAAGCTTGATGTTTGGACAACTGCAACTTCTTTGTTGATTTGTCCTTTGTCTTCTCATTAGCTGAATATGTTTCCCTCTTTTTATGATTTATTATGATTCTTTTATTTCGTTCAAAATAATTAACGATAACACTCATAAGATTTTTAGCAAATCCACAGCCATCAATAGATTTGTGAGCCTTTAACAATTACTATTTGAATCGGGCTAGCGTGCGGATTGTTTTAAATCCGTTCCGCACGTGACGTTGTGCTAAAAGAATGAAACTCTCTTAGAGTTGGTGCTATGATGTTGAATACATAGGCTTCATACTCTTTTATGGGTAAGAGACCACCTGGCAACGCGTGTTAGGCGTCGAGTTTAGGGTTATTGGCCAACCCTAGCCATCAACGGATTTAGTGTGCCTTCACCGATTGCTGTTTGTATCGGGCTAGCATGCAGACTATTTTAAATCCCTTTCACACATAATGTTGTGCTAAAAGAATGAGACTCTTTTAGATTTCATGCTATGATGTCGAGTACGTAGACTTCATCTTTTCACGGGGATAGACTAGCCGGCAACACGTATTATGCGTACACTTATCCCTTCTTAGGCTTCGGGATAAAATTCTCTAGAGTCATACTCTGGTGCCTTTTTCAATCAGCAAAAGACTAAACCGGTGACGCGTGTGAGGCATCACTTATCTCTACTTAGGATTCAGATCGAATTCTCTAAGATAAATCTTAGATCGAATGATTAGAAATATTGATATGGGAAAGGAAGAATTTTATATTCTGTTTCCCGATGGTGGAGAGGAAGGATTTCGTATCCTATCTCTGGGTGAAGACGAATTCGAAGCAAGAGAAGGAGTATTTTGTCTCCTATCACTTGCTCGTGGAGAGGAAGGAGGATCTTGTCTCCTATCTCTAGGTAAAGATAAACTCGAAACAAGAGAAGGAGGATCTTGTCTCCTATCACTTGCTCGTGGAGAGAAAGGAGGATCTTGTCTCCTATCTCTTGCTCATGGAGAGGAAGGACAATCTTCTCTCCTATCTCTAGGTAAAGATGAACTCGAAATAAGAGAAGGAGGATCTTGTCTCCTATCACTTGCTCGTGGAGAGGAAGGAGGATCTTGTCTC